>LPNX010434269.1:165461-217466 GCA_001517045.1 Pseudotsuga menziesii
ATTGCCTTGGTTCAAAACAGGTGCATTAAACTCCCTAAGAGATTCCCAACCTTGTTTTCTCTCACCCACCCATAATGATCATATCCCATGACTTCGCTTGCATAAGTCCCTATTTTGCCATAATTACAAAGCTTATCTATCTCAAGCTATACACACTATCAAATTATATCTCCAATTACACTCACTTATTTGCAATTGACCCTCCATTTTATAGTTGCATTTCAATGACCCTATTATTCTATGAACCAGGGAAGTCTTGATTCCTCCACTATTTGACTTTTCCATCCATCACTCCTTGTGTCAATCCCACTTGTGACATGATATCTCATATCTCGAGCTGGTTTTCAAAGGATTCCACATGATTTGATACCAATAGGATTCCCCCTATCATCAACACCTTCATTCTATGGGATTAGTTTAGAGATTAGTCATGTGCCTTGGTCCCACTTTCATCATTAGTGGCTCAGCTCAAACCAAGTAAAGATAAACCTCATAGCTCTTTTCCTTTGTAGTTTCTCACATGCTCAACCCCAACTCCTTATCACACCATTCAGAATCATACAGTTATGTGGTTCTAGCATATCAATCCACTGCTCATATCCCCACACATGTGTGAATTGTTTTCATCCCTCAAGAGAGGGGTTCCCTTCAAGTATCTCCCCACATGTCATTGTTTATTATCCCATCTCACAAAACATGTGTCAACTGTTCTAGGTTCAGGAGGGAGATTCCCTTCAAGTATCTCCCCAGATGTTTCCATTAATGTTCCATGTTTCTAAATCAATGCAAGCAGTTCCAATTCTAAAGCAGGAGTTACCATTTATGAAACTCCCCACAACTTCTTTCTCAACTTGCATCGTCTTTTTGTTCAACATATATACAAATGTTCACCGACGATTATGTTTTCTACATTGATGTAATCATTAATTTGCATCTCCTCTACTCTAACCATATAATCACTTAGCTATTTTATGTATCTATTCTGAAATGGATCTCTCTTTTCAATTGTCCCATTATTAATGTATTCTATCATGGCCACTTATTTGGGGTGCTACCTTGTTTGTATTATAAACGTGGCTTCACTAAGTCTTGGTCCCTATTGTATAAAATCAAGAAATCTTGATCAACATGGGTATAGGTGGTCCTCTCGGGCTCTCTATAAGGTGGTTCTTCTTCTTAGATCACTCCACTCCTTCCTTAGTACAACTCTTTTTTTCATAGAAAAGAAACTATGTTGTATTTCCATCATACGATGAGCTCCTAACTTCATACATCATGTAGAAATTGGTATCAATCTTATTTCAGTCCCATATGCTATGAGAGCTCTTTATCAAAATAATACATCATAACAACATGCATAACCATCTCTATAAATACCTCTATCCCATTATGTGACCCCTCTTACCAAAATTGGAAACCTCTCAACAAATTGACCATCAAGAAGCATCCTCCCAATAGAGTATGTCCTCCTTAAGGAAAACATAGTTTTTGGCCAATTTCCTACATTGTCCCCATGCAAATGATTTCCCATTAAGTGCATTCCCAATGTAAAAGATTCTCCAAAAAGTGTGCTAACCCTTAAAGCACTAAAATTGGAAATCTTAGGATTTTTCTTAGTGAAACAAGGATTTTGTCAGCTTGACTAAAACACTTGCAAATACAAAAGCAACAATTACAAAATGAAAAGCTCATTTTTCTCACTTAAGTCTATAAAGAAACCATGAGAGCCCACGTTTTTGTATTCCATTGATCAATTATAATTGTTCACATCATTCATCCTTATATTCCACCATTATCATTTCAAAGAAGACTTATGCTATCATTTGACCATTCCTTCTTATATCTTCTTCTATTTTGTAGATACCAAGAAGCTAAGAGCACTCGATGAATCAAAGGACCCTCTCGATGAAATAGCATCAAATACCATCTTCACTCCATCAAGTGTGCACATTGCAATATTGCCTTATTCATTGGTAAATATTAATGTAAAACATCTCTTCTTAAATGGATTCTCTTACTTATGGCAATGTTTATGAGTGGATTCATAGTTTTGATTGAATATTTAGTTTGATTAGCAATTATTCGTTTTCTTTACTCTCAAATGAACATATAGGGACACTAGATCATAGTGTGGGGAAATAAGTGAAATGATTACATATATCAAATAATGGTTGGAGTGAAGAAAACATGTAAACTCTTTGACCACTTTATATAAGTTGACCACTTAATAATAGGATGTTCTTGAATCACCTATATATAGATTTATTTTTCAACTTCTAGACTACCTAAAAATTTTAGAGAAATAATTTCCTAAGGGGATATAAAGTTATGTGATTGATTAATACAAAATAATGGATTTAAATTTATGTTATTGCGCCGAGAGGCGCTCTACAGCCCAATGTGAGGGAGATCTTGTAACGTGATGTAACATTACTAACATGTCGGCAAAAAATAATAGTGAAAGTGAATATTATGGGAGAGATCGTGTAACGTGATGTAACGTTACTAACATGTCGGCAAAAAATAATAGTGAAAGTGAATATTATGGGAGAGATCTTGTAACGTGATGTAACGTTACTAACATGTCGGCAAAAAATAATAGTGAAAGTGAATATTATGGGAGAGATCTTGTAACGTGATGTAACATTACTAACATGTCGGCAAAAAATAATAGTGAAAGTGAATATTATGGGAGAGATCTTGTAACCTGATGTAACGTTACTAACATGTTGGCAAAAAATAATACTGAAAGCGAATATTATGGGAGAGATCTTGTAACGTGATGTAACTTTACTAACATGTCGGCAAAAAATAATAATGAAAGTGAATATTATGGGAGAGATCTGGTAACGTGATGTAACGTTACTAACATGTCGGCAAAAAATAATAGGGATAGTAGTAGTGAATATTATGGGAGAGATCTTGTAACCTGATGTAAAATTTGTAATATTGAATAACTAAGGTAAAAAGTAGTAAATATTTTGTCGGCCTAATAATGTAAGGTCATAACGTTTCATTTAAAATACACTCCCTATATTAATACAAACAACAAAATATTTACGTTGGCAATAAATATTTACTTTTTATTTTAAATTGATATTATAATTTTACAATGTTGATTGTGAAAAGGTTTAAGACTCTCACATTTGTTTACGTGCGTAAGCAATGTAAATTCAACAATTTAAGAAAAAGTCATAAAACAAAGTGAAGTGCGTAGGAGAAGCAAACTTTGTAAATTCAACAATTTAATGAAAAGTCATACAACAAAGTAAAGGCTTCTTTAAATTCGAAGTTAAATGTTGTAATATTTAATTTACAAGTTAAACTATTGTAATGTTTAGGTCACTTTGTGCTGAAAAATAGTATTTAATGAAAAGTCATACAACAAAGTAAATTGCACGATGTTCCACCTGGTGGTTTTAATTTCGTGTACGTAAGGTGTCTATATCCTATTAAAATTTGTACATAGTTTTATTAATTGTAAATATTGTCAAAGGCTTTATGCATTTGGTGTTAATTTTCGTTAGAATATCTAATGAATGGATGCAGAAGATGGAAATCTTGGTTAGGGATTCAAATTTGTTTTAGTTAAGATTAATTAATTTTTTTTATAATTATAAAGCAAAGGTCAATTTGAAGAAAACATCGTAACTGTCAAATAATTCAAAAATAAAATTGAATATTATTATTAAGAAAAGTAATAATTATTTGGAGGATACCTCAGAAAGGATCCCAATTGGAAAGTCTTTAATTTCTTTTTATATTTGTTAGGTATAAATACTTTTATTTTAATATAATTAATTATTTTAATAAAAAATAAAATATAATAATTAAACTAAAAAAACAAAACTAAAAAGATTCCCAATTGTAAAACTAAAAAAGATCCTTAGTGTAAAACTAATATATAATAAAACTAAGAAAGGATCCCAATTGTAAAACTAATATATAATAAAACTAAAGGATACATATAATATTCTTTAAAACCTTATTTACTATAGTCCAAAGTATTTCAACTCTACTTCACCAATTAAAATGTATAAACTAGCCTAGATCCAAATCCTATGCTCTATTGGGAGATTTGATCTCATTTAGTAAATTGCACTCAAGAAGATTTGTTGATTTTTTTTACCAAATTTGAATTAAAAATAAAGAAAATAAAAAATAAACAACTCAAAAAAATTATAAAGTTTCAAAAAATATATTATTTCAAACACAAATCAATCCCTTCATTTCCCAAGATTGTTTTTCCATGAGCAGTGTACCATCCATCCATGTTTTCCATGATCATTGTACCATCCATAAGTGAATCATAATGAAACAAAATTAAGATATGCTCAAACTCTGAATTCATTATTATACTTTAAAATTTCTAAAAAGATTACACTTGTACCGAATTTCTAACCATGTTTGGATTAAGTGAAAATGGTGAAGAGCATCTCAATCTCTGCCACCATGATAAAACTCAGCTAGACACTGAAGAATGCTGCTACATCTCCTCACAAATGAATTTGCTATAAGCTGAGCAAGGGGAGCACTGTTTTGAATACAAATATAACGAATCTAACGACAATTCCAACCAGCTAAATTACTCGCCAACTCTCACAAGCACCATGTGAGAGTTGGACTTGAGTTGAATTAGCTTCTCCTCACTCAAAATAGTAGTTGATAGGAATATCATAGTTTGCACCTCCCTATATTTGATCCCTTTCAGCGCTTGATAGAGCCTAGGATTTGGATCTAGGCTAGATATGTACCTAATCCAAATCCTAGATCCAAACTACCAGGAGTGAATATAAGAAAGATGAAGAAGATAGATTGAGAATGATCACGATGTGAACCATATTCTCATTTATTTAATCCTTACCAAATTATTCTCTTTATTTTCCATTTTAACAATTTACTCAATCCTTAATACTTATTACGTACATCATGATAATCCTCATAATTATATCTGTGTTTTCAAGTTAACCTATTCCTTACAATGTTGATCAAACTCCAATTTTGTGTCACCGCCCACGACTGGAACCAGCCTAGATCCAAATCCTAGGCTCTATCAAGCGCCGAGAGGGATCAAATCTCCCGAGGTGCAAACCTCTCCTCGAAAAACCTAGGATTTGGATCTAGGCTAGTATTAAATAATAATGAAATTTGTTAAGAGATTGAAAATATGAATACTTATTGCTATATTTATAGCAATATATACTTGTATTATTCTATCACTTTAACATTTTGAAAATAAAGTTATAGTTTTTTATTTTATTATCATAATTTCTTTTTACTATAAATTTCAAGTTGATAAAGATCAATTAATTATGTAATTAAAAATATATTAAGATAAAAGATGAAAATGGAAATAATAAAATTTAAAAAATGATGCATTATTATTAAGATAGATGACAAAAATACAAATAATAAAATTAAAAAAAGGATGTATCGATATGACACACATTATTTGAGAAAATCCACAAGAAATGTATATTTAAATGCATGTTATTGTTGAGATCATAACATATAGTATATTTACGGATCTCGGTAACAAATCATAATCTAGTAAGAAGAAATTTAACACTTAACTTAGCAGTTTTCCATAATATTTCTCTACTTTTGTTTACATATAGAGAGTGTCTTTTACAATAAGAAATGATTTCTTTAGATATTTAATATTTCTTAACTTAATTATTTTATTATTATTATGTTTTACTCATCATTTTTTTGATGTTGATGATGGCAATTAACGTTCACTCTTTAAGAAGGATAATAATTGGTTTACTTTAAAATCTTGTTCATGTGCTCAAAAAGCTTGCCAAGAAGCTTTCCAAGCTCACAATAGTTTTGGTAAGTTAGGAGGTTATAAAGGTTTGTATTGTAGCAAATACTATGAAACTCAGATCTAATATGGGTGTAAGCAAGACACTCTAAGAGAAAGTAATTTTCATTCTCAGTGCTCATAGACTCACACAGATGGAAAACCCTTTCTTCCCATGGAGTTTTAGGAATAGACCAATGCCCTATTTCGCTATGGAGTTCATGAGAGTTCGTTCTAATCTTGACTATATTAAATTTCTTCCGTGAGCTAGTTAATACCTAAAGATACTTTTGATCTTCCAAGTTAGGATTACTGACTTCCTTATAGTATTTTAATTTTCTCTTGACCACTAAATTTTCCTCACACTAGAATTTCTCTTTAAACTTAGAAGTATAATATTTTGACATTGTCAATGTTCTGCAAAATGTCATTTTCATTAATGTCCCAATGGTTTAACCAAGCCATGGTATCTTTACACCAACACTGCTTGAGGTGTAGTTGGTTTTGACTTGAGTTTAAAGGAATTTTAGGAGGTCTCTCATTTCCCATGTTATTTATCTTATGCTTGTACATTAGGTACCTAGTCATAATAATGCTTTCGATGGGGGAAAGGCCCACTTCTATGAGGAGAATAGAATAAGGCGTATTGCTTATAAAAAGAGTAGAGCACTCTCAAGGATTCAAAGTTGTGTGAAGGTTATGTTAAGAAAACTATATGAAAATTTATATAAAGGTACTTATTATAATCTATGAGGATTATTCTAAGATTATGTACCATGGTGATACTCTAGATATGATAGTCATAGAAATATGATTTTGATGCCATATAAAATATTATTTTCCATAAGAGATATAATCCAAATTAACAAAACCTTGTTATTAGGGACTCTTTTATTTTTTATTTTTTTGGGCTTACATTTACTTTTTTAGTGATTTGTTTCAACTTTTTATGAAAAGTCGGTGCTATTTTATGGGATGGCTCTAAAGTTGAAAAGATGTCTTATGTCTATTTTAGCCCCAAGTTTAACACTAAAGTTAGAGGCATATTTAGTGCTAGATTTAGTGTCATATTTACCATCAAATTTAGCACTAGGATTTAGTGTCGGGTTTAGTATAGCAAGGCTTCTTGAATGACTCAATAAAAGTGAGGGAAACTTTTAAAAAAGAAAGTAAGTAATATCAAAGCTTAAAAATAAGCTACTTTTTTCAATCCTCATGAGGTGGAGGGAATTTCAATTATTTTAATTAAAATAACTATTTTTTCTTGATAAAAGATCCTTAATTAAAGCTACTCTTTTATTGGACTCAGAGGAGCTTTTGTCCGCTTACAAAATAAATATTTGTAAAAATATGAAAAACACATGATTTAACATGCTACTCTTTAACATATAATTTAAGTGAGATGTGTACTCACACATTGTCTGCTCCAAAAATAGATCTAGCTTTTAGAATTTTACATGGGTTATTTTATTCATTAACTACTCTTAAAATTCATATTAGTTTTAAAGAAAGTGAAGTAAAGTAATGTTTGGAAAACTATTTGATTATATGATTATTAATGTTACTCATCTCATTCTTTTGTTGATATTTACCCTCTTTTGAAATTACTTAAGCAAGGTGGTCATTTCCCTCCCAAGTATGAATACTTATTAGACATTTTTGTAAATTAAAAAGGGTTTGCACCTCAAGAGACTTGATCCCTCTAGGCTCTTAGAGCCATAGTTAAGATGGATCTATAGTGGTTATTTTCTCATGTTCTCATTTTCTCTGTTCTCTTCTCCACCCTTCTCCTTTATCCCTTAAGGTTTCCTCTCTTAGGGTTTCATCATCATGGAGGATAGGGTTTTGGTTTCATGGAGGAACCTCCATGAGGAAAAAAATGGATTCTCCTTTCTTTTTCCTCCTTCCTACTTTTTTTACTTCTCATTTACTTTATTTATTTACTAATGTTTATTGTTGTTTTGTTTTTGTAGGTTTAGGGTTTCATGGAGGCTATGATTTTATTGTATAACATCCATAAGGAAGATAGTGGCTTCTCCCTTCCCTTCTCATTTTTCCTTCTTTTTTCTTTTTTTTTGCTATGTTGATTTTCTAATGTTTATTGGTGTTTTATTGTTGCATGTTTAATAAAGAAACAAGAAAATAATGAAAATTTGGGGTTTTTGTTTAATGCACATATATATTTCATGGGCATGGCATAAGGAATGATCTTGCATTAATGTGAGATATTGATTCAAATCCGATCAGCCATCAATCTCTTATTACTTTCTCATTTGTATTTACTTGTTTGCATTCATAGGTTAGGTTAATTTCAATTTACATATGCATTTTTAAAGATATATTTCTGCACTAATTACATGACAACATAAAAATAAAACTAAAAATCCTTGCCATTAGAATTGAAGCATTCAAAATATTTAATTGAAACAATCAAACTATACTACCACTCACATTAAGAAATTTTACAACATCTAATTGAGCTTCTAACAATTTTAACAAACATAGATCTTCAACAATCTTCATTATAAATTTGCCATAGAGCAAATCTACAACAATAAAACAAATATTCTTTAAATAAGACAGAATATGAAAATAAAACCTCTTTGCACAATCCAAAAAAATGAACAATGAAACACTGGAAATGCAACAATATACATTTTTGACTTATGAAACAACAATTTGAAATAATAAGTAAATATTTGAAATTATTTCAAAATTGAAAGTTACATACTCTTCACTCATTAGCTCATTAAAATTCTAAACAAGAAAACTACTACTAACCTTACATACTCTTAACTCGTTAGCTCATTAAAACTCCAAACAAGAAAACTACTACTATTAACCAATACCATGGCTCTATGAATTGAAATTCAGTCATGTGACATACATGAGCTCCATATATATAATCCATAAAACTAAATTAATGAATACTATAATTAAAAATTGAATGGGTTTAAATAATTATAAAATTTTCATCATTAAACAGAATACTATAATATCTATGTTTAAAGAGACAAATATTTTAATTTGAATTTAGTTTAATGTTTGATAAATCTAAATTTAAAATAAATTTATACACTACATAATTTTGTGAACACAACAAAATTATAAATTTAGTGACCATTTAATGAATATAGAAAAAATGTTAACAACCCATTCTATTTATTTAAAATGCATTGCCTTCCCATAATAAGAAATTACTTAAACAGATGCTAAGACTCATAAATAGTGTACAGTGATACTGTTCAAGAAGAAATTAAAAGACTTGCGAAAAGTACAGTGATGAAATATCAATGAAACTAGATGCTTAACAATTATGTTAAGAAACTAAAATTTGTGGAGCCATGGTTTTTTCTTGTAACAGAGCTATGTTTGTGGCACAAACGGCATTAAGCGTTGCATATCCAGAACTTCCAGTAAACGATCTTGCGTTCTATTCCTCTCTTTGCATAGCACGGCAGTGGGGCCATCAACCAAGAGCATGGATGGCCAGAATAAAAAACAAGGGCACCGAAAACAGAGCCAAAACGTTAGGCCGTATATCCGACTCCGTTAAAAGACTTGTTTCCACAAAGATACTTCCATATATATCGCAGAATGAGACACTATGTCTCTTATGCTATATATATAACTGTGTATTGGATAATATCGAATCCTTGTACTTTAGATTTGAAAGTGGCATTCAGCTAAATTAGGTTGGTATCGATTACCCAAATGGTGATGTTTCGTTGCTTGAGAAGAAGAGCATTGATTAATTAATGTTCACTGTTCGTACCTTATGGGCAGGCAGGTAAGCAGGCAAGTACTGGATGAAGAAATTGATGCAGTTAATGGCTGCATATATAGAATAGCAGTCTGCAGGGGTACTTTACTTGTGCCCATCTTCTCTTACCTCCTATTGCCTCCTACGCCTGAAGCCTCAAGGCTGAACGCTGACAAGTACATGCTCCACATAAATAGCTGTACTATGCCAATCTGCCTCAGCTTTCAACACCCAACTCAGAATCCTTTGTTTTTCTTAGGAAAACCCTCTGCCCGATCTGCTTCCTATTTTTGTTAAAACAACGACGGCTTAAACGGTGGGTTCAATGGCACGCAGGCCATTCAAACTTTTAATACGTACAGTATAGTCGTCTGTCACATCAACTAAACAAAATGGAAGTGAGCTAAACTTTATACCATTTGCATTTTTTTTTTCAATATTTTGATTAAAATTCCTAAAGATTCGTTGAAATTACAGTTTCAATTTGTTAAAATTATATAATTTTGGTGCTCTAAATCTATTTATGTAACCAAAATTGCAATTTCAACAACCAAAATTGCAATTTCAACAACCAAAATTGCAATTTCAACAAAAATTTCCTACCAAATTTTGACAAATTTAACCCACAAAAAATTCAAATAATCTAAAATTTAACTCACCCCCCAAATGTGTGCTCCCTTCTTTTCCTCTCATCCTGATGAATACGTATCTGTTCATTGAACACTAGAGTTCATATCTGTAAAGTTGAGTTATCAGCTTAGCCTACGTTCTGGTTTACACATGCTCTACAGCCCCGGTAAAGTAGGGTAGAGGCTTTTCAATCTCCGTAAAGTTTACCCAAACATCTCATTTTTGGTAATGTGCCTATTTCTCTATATATCTTTATTGGCAGTTGGCAATGTAATTTTGGCTGAAAATTCTTTATCAAATTGATTGTAATCTGTGACTTCGAAATCCAAAATGGCTGAAAATTCTTTGTCAAATTGATTGTAATCTGTGACTTCGAAATCCAAAATGAATGAATAATTTTAAAAAGGTTTAAGGTACTAAAAAAAATCATAGCTTTAATTTTTTTTCATACTTTTTTTTATGTTTGATTTTTTGTTGTAAATTTTGATTAAAAGACTTGGGATCTGGTTGATCTTATTTTTTTCAAAAAGATGATATATGTTGTTGGCTTTTAAGCTGTCTTCATATTGAATGAGGATATCCTCTTAAACTATACATTCCATAACAAAGTGCCACTCTGTCTCTACCACTAGACTCCATGGAAAACACTTAGGATCTGGTTGATCTTATCATTTTCAAAAAGATAGTATATGTTGTCGACTTTTAAGCTGTCTTCATATTGAATGCGAATATCCTCTTACAGTGCACATTCTATAACAAAGTGTCACTCTGTATTCACCACTAGACTACGGTTTAGTAGATAACCTCATTTTTTTAGATCGACCATTCATAGAGATATGGGATCAAATGGACTTATTCGGATTTAAATCAATCTATTGAGCTTTAAATGAATCTATGCTAAGATATCTATAACGGGAATAATGATTGTTTAATAATCGTCGGAGCACGATGTTTAAAATCACCACGGTCACGGGATTGAATCCTGGCTTATTCCAGAGAGTGGACCTGGAGCTGTCATGTGAATATTGACGTATCAGATATAATCCGTTTTCCGAAGTAAACTTTCAGCAGGCACGAATAGGATCCCGTCAGTCCTTACATTAGTACAGCGGTAGTTCCCAAATCCTAGGGTTTTAGAGCAGAATATGCTCTTAGGATTTAGTAGGGTTTGAAACCATCTGGATCTGTTCGGCAAAATTCAGGTACAAGCGAAGCGTGTGCAATATTTGGACAGAGGCTTCAGAGAAAACTACAACTCGGGAAACGTGGAGAACACTGAATCGTATATGAATGGTTGGGCACTGCAGTCTGCACTGCACTAGAATGCGCTGATTGGTATTGGGTATTCGGCATTTTTATTCATAAATCCATCCATATACATGATATTCTGAATTATAAATGCAAACGGAAATGCATTAAAAAAACAGGATGGGCAATGGCTATGATGACAATGGGGGCGTGTAGTCGTTGTTAGTTTGCATTCTCCAATACTCCCAGAATTCCACGCGAATTCCACGCCGCTGCTTTTGATCCGTGTAAAGTCATTGTTAAGGAACTGAAGGGACACACAGACAGTCCATGCCTAACTCAATTTCCCTCAAATTCCTTGACACTCTGTTGAAGTCTGGAATCCATCAGTCAATGTTTTATGTGAATGTACTCCTCTTCAACACCATCCCACCATATCTCTCTCTCTCAGCTTCAGTCTCTGTCTCAGCCTCACTGCTTCTGCTACCTTGGTCTCTAAGCAAATTTGCCCAAAATTACCTTTTGTCTTTGTCAACTCATCTGTTGCTTTCCTGTCCACATTACACTCTGCTCTTCCATTACTTGTTTGGCTTGTCATGTCTGTTTTCTTGTTTTGTTCTTTAAGACCGTGGTGACCTCATCCTGTTGACTTGAAAAACAACATCACCAAATAAATTTCCATATCCCAAAACATTCATTATTCATTTCTACCCATTTCCACAATGTCTGCTTCGTCAGATACATATGCAACCTACAAGCGTCTCAGGCCTCTCATTCCAAAGCCTGCTGCACCAGGAAGCCTCGTGGATCTCCGCCAACCTACATATTCTTCTATTGCTGTAGCTGCTGATTTACTTGGAGATCAACTCAATCCTGATCCAAATGCAAAAATGGACAGACAAAACTTCTCATTCGACTTTAACCATATTCAAAGCCATGGCAAATTTCTTCGTGCGGCTGGTAAGTTTATTTATGTCTTTATCCCATCTAAATTTTATTAAACATTTCTGTGTAATTTAACTACGTTTTTATGCCGTGTCTGCTTAATCTTAGTATATTATCAATATTCATGTTTTGAAATTCTATATCATACAGATGATAATTGATATTATGCCTCACTGAACTTTCTATGAAATGATTTTCCTTGCAAGCTTAAAACATGGTAGCTTTAGGCATCTTAAGAGCCTCCCAAAACTTGAGGCTCTTATCTGTATAAAAAAGCTAGAGGTGCCAGTCAGATTATAAGAAAGGATAGGAAAGAGTCTGGAGGTGATAGCTTTTTGAACTGAGAAATTATTTTAACATGTTGCTTACTATAAACATTATCATTTATAAATGCTTGAAATGCAATTTTTGCTTATGGGGCAATGTCCCTGATTGTTCATGTGGAATAACAGTCATAGGGAATTACGGCGCATCATCTCAAGTGGTAACATCGAGATGGAATCCGACAGCAGATCAGCTTAGAATACTGGAAGATCTGTACAAAAGAGGTATCCGGACTCCCAGTGCGGAGCAGATCCAGTATATCACCGCACAACTCCGCTGCTATGGAAAAATAGAAGGGAAGAATGTGTTCTATTGGTTCCAAAACCATAAAGCTCGTGAGAGGCAGAAAAGACGCCGCAGATTAATGGAGATGTCGGCTGCTGGCCTGCTACCGTTAAGGATAGATTCGCCACAACCCTGGGAAAAGTTCTCAAAACAACAGTACTCCAGCACAAACGGTATAAAATATTTTAATGATACTTTTGAGAATGTAAGTCTGTGCGATTCTGGCATTTACAATATTAATCTTAGAGGTTGTGCATCTTCATAAATGCTTGCAGTCGCCAGATGGTCTGAGACGAACATGAAGATGAAGATGACGAGATTGCCATCTCGAACGACGAACACCTTCACAGAGGAGGTATATCTATATACTACTTGGTCGTCTGGAAAGATATTTCTAAATCACAATTTATCAAAAAGACGTGGTACTCTTACAAAATTTAAACGAGCTGAAACAAACGTAGTACTGTTACATAAATCAAACCTTAATGGAGTTGAAAGTTGAAACAGTATTCAGTTGGACTATATTTCTAATTCACTGCTTATCAAGACGTTGTACTCTTACAAAATTTAAACGAGCTGAAACAGACGCAGTACTGTTACAGAAATCAAACCTTAATGGAGTTGAAACAGTATTCAGTTGGACTTTTCTTACAAGTGATTGTTTCCAAAAGGCACATTTTATTGTTTAAAAAAGGACATGTAACTCTTTCTGTGTTTATCTTGGAGCTGAATATTAACATGTAAAGGATATATAAAACTTTCTGAACATTTATTCTGGATCTTTTTAAAATAGATATATGAGATGGTGTACTTTCATGTTAATCAAGTTAAAATATATAGATCAAGTTAAATATAGTTAAATATCTTTTAAATATAAATATATATAGCCAAAAGGAATTTTGAAGAAAAGTTTTTATCGAAAGAATTTGAATCTTCATCCATTTATAGTTAGATGTCAAATGAATTTTTAAAATTTCTGGCAGAAATTCTCAACAGATTATTTGTTACGATGAATATGGACAGGAACCAGCTGCTGTGGAAGATTTTCTAAAGTTAGCAACTCCGTCAGCTCATGAACATGAAGAATGCAGAACAGTGCAAGTTAACTGCCTGCGCTCAATCAGCCAAAATAAGCGTTCTAACTATGGAAGAAGAGGGGTATCTAGCCCTGATCCTACAGTGCAGCATGAGCAATCCAACAGAGAAAATTACGTTATTGAAAAGGCATATAAGAGCGGACCACAGAAATCTCAATCTATGCAATGGCCCCTAGCAACAGTGGCCAAATATGAAGCAGCTGATAGCCCTGAAATGAGCAATACAGTGCTTATCGATGAAGAACAAGGGGAATTAGGATTTCTTCATCAAGATCAGGCGAAGCCTGAGTCCAGAACATCAAAACCAAACCAGCTGATAACACTTGAATTATTTCCTTTGTACAGTGGGTCGACAACAGATTATAATTCAACCCACTGTGAAAATGCTCTTTCAATGTCGTCTGAAGTTCACGAGGAGGAGATCAGCCGTTGCACTGCATATTTTCATGAGTTCCTTCCTCTGCATAGTAACTGATTACATTATTGCACGAAGTGATACAACATTAATGTACCGTCCTAGTTATCACTGATCTACCTTTTGACCTTCTGGAATATAACGAATATCGAAGCTCTTTATTGTTTTGTTTAATTAGACGTCTGAGCGCTCTCTATTCTACAATTTCATTCAATAAATCTAAAAATACATATGAAACTAATCTGATACCTAAATATATTATCCATATGTTAATACGGATGATTTATTAAAGTTATGTTTAAATGTACATGAGAGGCTCTCTATTCTGCAATTTCATTCAATAAATCTAAATACATATGACTAATCTGATACCTAAATATATGATCCATATTTATGGATTTAGGGAGGATCTATTAAAATTATGTTTAAATGTAGATTAAAGGTTATGAAAATTTAAATTTAAATGTATTATTTAAAAAATAACAAAATAATAATTTAAATGGTGAGAAAGTAAATATTTTTTTTGTTTTTTTACAATAATTTATTTTAATTTATGTAGCTTAAATACATATAGTATTATTTATGGGATGTAGCTTGGGTAGTGGGGAAGAAAGTTTGCTATCATTCCCACTTAGGTTCATTTCTTTGGAAGTAACATGCTCATGCTCAGACTCTTAATTGAGTCACCCAAAAAATTGTTATCCTCCCATGTGGGTTCATTTCCTTGGAAGTAACATGCTTAGGCTCTTAATTGAGCCACCCAATTTAGAATTGAAAGAAAATACATATAACATGTTAACTCTTATTATAATAATAAAAATTGGATTTATTTTTACTTTAATTTTTTTAATATAATTATGGCATCCTTCTTAATGAACATTTTGTTTATAGAACATTGAAGAATTATTTTTGCATAAAAATTAAGATTTTCATCATAATTATTTCCATTAAAACTATATGATAAATGCCACATAATTTTCATCATAATTATTTCCATTAAAACTATATGATAAATGCCACATAATGTAGACTCATTTATTTTAATTGGATAATGCCATATATAACACTTTTCAATGAATGATATATATATATATATATGTATAATAAAATAGTGAGGAACTTTTACACTGATGGAACAAGAATTTAGGAGGTTCAAACTCACTAGAAGGGGTCTATATCTTCATAACATCAAGGGTCTTAGCAAAAACTGATAAGGACCTTGAAGTAAAGGGGTGTTGAGAGTTGTGGAAAAAGACTTTCGAAAAATATAGGAAAGAGATCTAAGGTAGTATATGACAGGGATAATTTTAAGGAACCATACTTATTTAAAAGTGTATAAATGTTGGCGAATCTTAGCAATTCTTAAAACACCAACTATAAAATGTTTGGCGATATTTTTCAAAACATATTTTAATTTCCAAATATTTTATATCGTTTATATAATAATTTGGCGATTTTAGGGTGAAAAAAGTTTACCCCATCAAAATTGGGCGAAACAGGGCTTCAAAAAATGTAAAATGGCAAATCGTTTTTTGGAGAAAACCCCCGAAAAATAGCCCATGGGCTAAATTTCACCCCTAAAATTATCCCTGGTATATGAGGGATGGAAACAAATCTAACAAAGGTCTTGACTACAATGATAGAAGCCACTATTCCTTGAATGAAGGATTAAATGATGATTTCAAGAGAATCATTATCGAGTAGTGGTAGGGTCAATTAGTCAATTCATGCCTTCGAGAAGCAAACTCATGCTAACGATAGAGAATGGTTTTGAGTCCATTCAAGGTAATCCAAAATTTACACAGGATAACAACCTTTAGTCAAAGGAAAAATCCCCAAGAGATGAATACAGGGGAATAGGGTTTATAGGTCATAAATTAAATTTTGGACATTTGCATGATTATGAGCAGAAGTAACAAGGTGTATCTTGATGGAGCATTTGAAAGAAACAAAGAGAGGAAGCCCTAAAAGGTGGTGAAAAGGAGAAGAGAGAAAATGAAGGTGGTGCTTAGATAGGTTTATTTAGAGATATTGGAATTACAAAAGAACATGCTTCCAAGAACGTTCCATGGGAAACAAATAGTCAAGAATGATTTTGGGGTGCATCCATGCAGGTGGGTTAGAATTTTTGGCAAGGCAATTTCGGTAAAACCAATAAAACGTACATCGATCGAGATTTTGATAAACCCACAATCGAGGTCTTAACACCTCGATTGAGGGTTTAAAAAATGCTCGATCGAGGTTTTCTTAAACCCTCGATCGAGCTTTTGCTAAACCCTCGATCGAGGTGTGTGTTAAGACCTCGATCGAGGGCTTAGGAAAAGCTCGATTGATGGTTTAAAAAGGCAGCTCGATTGAGCATCTCTAATTGTTATAACTATAAATAGGCAACAAACCTCCATTTAATTCACTGTGCTTGTTGCATATAAATTTAGTGAAAGAATATTAGAGATGGGTTATAGATATAATAGATGTTTATAGATGAAAAGGGTCATTTATATTAATTTGTAGATATGGGTCGTAGAGTAATTGGAGTTATAGATATGATTGATCACATCTATAACTCCAATTACTCCGCGACTAATATTTATACATAAAATCTAGAGGAAGTGGCAGTAGTAATGCTTTTACTTGTTTCTTCTTCAAGGTATGTACTATTACCCACAAGTATCACTTTTCTAGTCGAAATTATGTTTTATTAAATTTTATTATCATATAATTCTTTGTTTGATTTTAATTGAATTCGAAGATCTTGTTCCCATGAACTATACGAGATTTTAAAAACTTTGATTAAAGAAAATTTTGAGTGTCCATATTCGTGCGCACACACGAATATGGGCACTTGAATATTTGTTTAGGTAAATTTTTTAAAAGCTCAATTGAGTTGCTAGCTTGATCGAGCTTTTCTCTAACCACACATAAACATTCAATAGAGATATTTAAAAACATGTGTAAAAGCTCGATCGATGGTTTTAGAGACCTTGATTGAACTCATAGCTTGATCTTGAAGTTGTATTTCCATATGCATCATGTAAAGTTTCATTTAATGAAGTCTTCCAAAAGATGCTTGGACACCTTGTATTTCGAATCCCCATTTAAATTCATGTCATTGAACATTTTCAATTCTTGTTGAAATGAGAATTAGTATCATGTTTAGTTTCCATACTTTTTGTTTTTCGAATCCCACAGTCGCCATAACACGTTTTCCTTTATTTATTTTCCTCCACTCTTAGCATTATGAAACACCAAAACAATTAGTCACGTGTTATTGATGTAAATTCTAACGTCATCCAATAATTTACTAGCAAGATTAACAGTAAATGTGTGGCACAATAACAATTTTGAAGAAGCAATGGACATTGATATAACCAAAGGAAATGAGGTCATATTTCTTTTTTCATGCTCACATTTTCATCTTTTTAAAGGTACGTAAATTGTCGATTCATAATTATTTGATTATAACATTCGTAATGCCATGTGTTTTCTTGTAATAAGCCATGACATAAACCTTTATATATATGGTATATCATATTTGATTATTATTTGAGAACATTTGTGGGTTTGTCAACCACTTAGTATGTAACTCATGGCCCATTAATGCAATAGATACTTAATAGGTACAAACCACATGATTAATAATTGAATGTATGATATGTTAATAATCCACAAATTTTGCATAGGTTTGGGCAATTAATACAATGCAATTTTTTTGTTTTGTTTTACACAGCTATCTAACACTAAGATTACAATAGTGAGAATTGTGATTAAGTTCATTCAATTCTATGTGTCATCAAAACCTTACTTGTTCTTTGATATTGATATTAGCATGATGATAGTTTGCATGTTAAATATTTTGAGAATGCCACATAGCTCTCTTTCCCTCTACCTTATCCCAAGCCCAAGGTCAAGGACACATATCCTTTGCAGCATTAAATGCTTGGAGCAACACTTTTTATGTCTAGGTGGAATTCTTAAAAAAACTAGTGAGAATGTTACAAATTATTTATGTAAATTACATAGTTCATGATAATTGTGGAAATATTTAAGGCTTTAAAATATGTTTCAATGTAGGGGGGGTATTTATGGTTTTAAATTATGTTTCAATGTGGGGGGAATATTTATGGCCGTAAATTACCCTGGAAATCATGTTGAGATGACCTGAAGTGATATGTTTCTTTTTCCATTGAACAAAGCAGAGCAATGATGCATGGAAGTCAGTTCATTAGCTGAACTTAGGCGAGTTGTGTCCCCTCCACATGCAAGCTCAGGACTACAATGATTTTCATTCCCAGGTGTACAATATTGATTCTATTTCTTCTTTCCCACAGATGACAAATTTTTGCTAAACACTTCTGAGATTGGTTGTACTGTATTAGAGCCCACAACATAGCAAGACGGATGCATAGCAGAGCAAGACGAGCCCACTTGTGATTTCCATAACTTGTAAGACTAGAGGGAATTGCCTTGGGGATCAACTGAAGTGATATGTTTCTTTTTGCATTGAACTAAGGAGAGCAATGATGCATGCAATTCAGTTGATGAGGAAAACTTAAGCGAGTTGTGTCCACTCAACCTGGATTCTCAGGACTACGATTTATCTACGATATGGATCTTCAGGATAGATATTTAAAGCCTAGAGCCCATGGTGGAATAGAATAAGACAATTAAGATAAAAATTAGTGTTTTCAGAGACATATCACATAATTGTAGTTTTTTAAAATTAAAAATTATATACGAAGGAGAAAAGTGTTTTTAGTATTTAAAACCTTTCACTACATTTCTGTAACTCTAATTATGATCCTCAATTCTTGTCCCCCCACTGCTGCTCCATTCCAGTCCTATTTTGTGTTATGAAGAAGTAGTTTAATGAACATTAAAAAGCTTTCAACAATCCATTTTTCAAACCATTAGCCCCATGGCGGTTTGTACTAGGGACTTCTGGTTTCCACGTAAAATGCCGAAAGGTTTATTGGTAGAATAAGCTGGCAATGTCATGATTGTTTTTTTTGTTTAAATTTCTAAGAGATTTATTATTTGCACAGTTGGTCGAGGAAAAGTTGTTGGAAAATTGTGTTGGACATAGCTGTATCTATGGAATGGGTAGAATTGGAAAGAAAACATGTAAGTATGTTTGCTTCCAATCTCTGCATTTTTCCTCTACATATTTAGTTGGAATTCAATGAATGGTTGTCGTAGTTTTAAATTTTGTAGTATTTGATACTTCTGAAATTGTATTTCCAACAAGAAAATAGTTTCCCTTCTAATGTTATGCCAACCCCTTTGTTAAAGAAACATCATCTTAAGAAACGTCTGCAGAGCTAGACATTAATTCTACAAGTTTGTTATGCTCATATATGAATCAACAACTCTTAATCTCTGGTTCTACATGCAAATTTAAGCATAATCATCATCATTTTTGTTCTTATGAAAATGCATACTAGATGTCATTTCAAAAGAGAATATGCATCTTATCAAAACTGCAGGATAGTTTTGAGTTCAAAGAGATGCATCTTTTGTTATCTAATAACTACATTAGAGATGCTCTTTCCAATCGTGTTAATGGAAACCAAGATGTGTTGCCTTGAACCTATTGAGGGAAACTAGGATAACCTCCATCACCTCATCGAGTTGATTCTCGATGCCCAAACTTGTCATGAGTAGCTCGAAAGCAGTGTTTAGATGACGTCTTCCTTGATAAATAAAAGGATTTGTCTGAATCTATATTTAGGTGCAGGAAAACATTAGGTTCAAACAATTGTATAAAAATTGGATATATTGTTTATAGTAATCAAATGATGTTGACATTCCTTACCTCCATTCTCTTAGTTGGGTCCTTGAAGCCCATTTCTAAAATGTCCTGCATGGGCATAATCTTTTAGATAGGGATTATGGTAGTTAGTTTCCACAAGATGTTGAGAACTAGGGTGCTAGTATTTAACTCCTCAAATTTTTGTACTAAATATAAACGTGCTGAGCATGCATATAAAACCTTGGTAGTCATGTACAAATTTTTTGTACTAAATATAAACGTGGTGAGCGTGCATATAAAACCTTGGTAGCCATGTACAAAGTATTTTTTTCAAGGGATTAACAACAAATCGATCGAGTTGCTGTTAAAACCTTGATCGAGGGATTTCAATACCTCGATCGAGCTCCAGACCTTGATTGAGGGCCTGAAAAATAGAGAATTAGCCCTCTTACATGAAAATCAATGTTTCTCTGTGTCTTCTAGGGGTGTAAACACTACCATTCATGGCACATAACTGAGCGGAGTTCATACCAATAGATTCATCACCGAATCCTCTATCCTTTGAGGTATCATGCATGCGTTTTTTTTGTTAATTAGTTCTAAAAATTACACTTAGAGAACCTGACAACAACTTCGAAGCAACTCAAAGAAAAATCCGCAAGGTAAAAAATACACATCCAAAAATTTCTTAAAAATGCACAACCCACACATCGACGCGTCCTCTTCAAAATGGTATCTTTGGCTTTTCAAATTTTGAAAACAGTGAAAAAAAAGCTGGGATGGACACACATGTGTATAAAATGATGCTGAAATAAGATGTCATCACTTTCAAAAAATAATAAAGAATTGTACATTGCTAAATAAATTAACAAAAAAATATGCAGACAATAGTGCATTTTGTGTAGATCATGCTCATATATATATATGTGTGTGTGTGTGTGTGTGTGTGTGTGTGTGTGTGTGTGTGTGTGTGTGTGTGTGTGTGTGTTAATGATGGACACCAGAATAGAAAATCAGATTTTTTAATTTGTAGCTTATCTCATTACCAATCCAATAAAATATTATATTCCCATTATTATATCGATGACTCACTTAGAGCAATCATGAGTCTCTAAACCAATTTCAAGGATGTTGTTTGGGTAGCTTGCCTAGCTGTTTAGGTAATTGAGTCAATAGTTAGCAACCTCAAATTAAATTTCCAATTTGGCACCGTAAAAATTCTCATTGATACCTTCCTAACAATACTTAGCTTGGCTCACTTTGACACCTTCATCAACATACATCAAAGACAACCTTCCTTTTTCACACAGCCTCCAATCAATGCTTAGAGCTCTGTGCACGTGTACATTGACACGTCTTCCAATTCCTATCAACCTACCAACACAAACAATAACCTCCACCATTCATGTGTGCACTTTTCTACCTAGTCACTCTATATTCCCTTTTAACTCAAATATATTCATTAAGTATATATATATATATATATATTACATTTTTAATATGTTAGGAATCAATCAAATCAATGCTTTCATGATCATTTTTCAAGCAAATCACCATGTGTCTTAATTCTTGCTAAGAAAAATGAACATTCTCAAAGTTGTGTGATTTATCAACACCCCTTATGCTGAGCTTTCAATTCAATCCTCTATGTGAATTTATTCTCAATGAAGTGAAAAACTATTATGAATACTAATTTTGGTTGCTCATATGTTGTCCAATCACATATCTAGTGATTATATGTAATGTTTTTTCAATGTCTTATATCTCCCACACCCTCCACATATATGTCTTATATATGTCATGTTTTTTCAGTGTCTTAGATTGACCAAAACAAATTTTGCAAGACAAGATCAACCTCCACAAAGAATCATTAATACATCATCTATAAGAAACCTACCTGAAAACGCTTTCAAGCGACCACAATTATGTTCAATTATGCCAACTCTTTTAGGGCAAGCCTTGATAGTTTACATGCAATAGCAACTAGAGGTTGGACATTTTTTGTTGATAGGATTTAGTGAACAATAATCACAATATTGTACCCAAGACTTCTTTGTCACTATACAAAAAGAAATAATTATTAGTAGATTCACTTTAGCAACTTATACGAAATCACCTTAGTTGGCTCATTTTGGACAATGATCTCAACCCAATGAGTGTGATTTCGAAATCACCTCAGTTGGCTCAATTTGGACAATGATCTCAACCTAATGAACGTGATTTATCATGAAGGTTTGAAAATGTCAATCTTGTTAGTGGTTGAATACAATGTACGTGATGACATTATTGATACATGAATGACATAACAAATAGGATTTTACTCTTTCGTTTATTGTCCTATGTGTAAGCCAATAGAATTGTTTTGATACCAGTTGAATTGAACATGATGGTTCCTTCATAAAGTCATCCATAAAAAATAAAATCACATGTGAAGCACATGCATACATGCATGCCCCCATGCGCGTGCGTGCACGCACACACACACACACAATGAAGTCCCTAATCTAATGCCACATTTTTTTCCAATCCTGCCAATTAAAATAGCCATGGGTGTCTTATTATTGTTGACTGTAACTATGGTTGACTTAGGAAAAGATCAAATACTGGAATTTACTTTCACTGCTGGTGGACTATGCTTGGGGGATTGTCAAACTCTGGGAATGTAGTGTGAATAACAATATACACTACTGAACTCTGTGGGGTTGTGTTACTTGTGTTGAGCTTGCTGGAGGATTAGGACTTGTTTACCCTCTCAAGATAATAGCATCTCAATGAACATGATGAATATTTTTCCCAAGGTGCATAAAAGTAATTCAAACTTAACATATATCACTTAGTTTCACATTGATTTAAATATGAAATTACTCTTGTACATTCAAGACCACAAAATTCCATATAACAATGTAATTTAACTTGGCAACAGATAACAAGGAGTTATAGTGCAGGAGCACCTTATTCCATCTCAAGAGAAGAATTATACCATGTTGTAGATGACTAATATTTGTGTGATAGCAACCCATAATTTTTTCAACAACGCTTACAAAGGAATGGAAACATGTAACATGATGAGGATACTTCATTTCTAGGTCATTCCCTTGTACCAATAGCAACTTGAACTCCTCCTCCTTTCAAGTCAATCATTGGCACTTGGTTAATGAACCTTGGACAAAGATGAAACCTTCTTTGTAGCAACATGACCTCCACATATAGTTGATGACAGTTGGGTTGTACTCTCTCCAACTGTAGCTGCAAGCCTCAAGGTGTAATCTTCAGGTCAAGGCAACTCCTTTGCCTCAGAGAATAATTGACCTCTTTCCTAATATTTTAATTGAGATGTAATGAATAAAAGTAGAGTTAGGAGAAACAAAAATAGAACTAAATCTAGATTCCAATCCTGTTAAGGGAACAACCTACATATTGAATCCTATAACCACCATTGTTGGGCCACTTGGGGTACTGAAAATCATTAGATAATGAGGAGAAGTTATCCTCTATAATGTGCAGCTGTTGTTGCTGCTATTTACTATGGATATGGTTGCTACTACGATTCACTTTCTCCTCGATAAGGAAAGTCTTTGCTTTTGCTTTTGTCTCCTTCTTATCCAATTCGTATCTTCTCTTTAGGGTAGTGAGGCATTAAAATGCCTAAGACAGAGCCCAACCCTCTATCTCAAAGTATGGGCTCAGAACCTAAGGGAGTAATCCCCTACAATACAGCAATACCCTATATTATCTATTATTTAATAATAATTGCATTTTGCATTTCAGAAAGTTTCGCTATGTTATTAGGTATGGAATCTTTCACTTTTAGGGGCAGCTGGAACCTATCCACTTGCTGGGTAGGAGAGAAACCAAGAAAGGGCTTGTCCAAACTGAATCAACTGGTTGGAATCGAGAGTTGTTGCCCCACCCCAACCCATGAATGCTAGAACATGTGGTGGCGGCAAAACAAATGCAGGAGACTTATATATTGAATCCTAGAATCAAATAGAGGGCAAAAGAAGAAATAGATTAATAATGGTTATTAGTCTCATCTTCCTACTAAAAGAATCATATTTGAATAGTCCAATTATGATTCAAGACAAGAAGAAATTATCACTAGAAATTCCAGTATTTGTTGATTTGTATACCTCAACCCCAATTATGACCATGATTAATTCCCACCCCACTTATGTCCATGATTAGTTTCCAACACCCTTTAGTGACAAGGTGCTAAATCATGTTGCAATACATAAATAACACTTACTCCTTATAGTTGGATTCTTGCTGTACAAATAAGTATGTATTACCAAAGAAGATAAATAATATGGCCTTCACAACTAAATGGGGATTTGATGTGTACAATGTCATTACATTCCAGTGCCCTTGCAATGTTCTCTTATATTTTCCTTGCAACATTTTTTGAATATATATACTTGGATGATTAGATGATGCACAACCTATTAGATGATTAGTGGTGTTGGTAGCTATGGATTTCCTTAAACCTGAAAATGTGCATCTTGTACACCCATTTCGGAATTATGATATGACATGTTGTCTTCATGAAAGTGTATTGGTTGATCCCGCTAAGATCATTGTCACTAGTAACTTAATCCACCCACTAAAGTCCATATCTTGCAACTAAATCTTGGGTAAATTGGGTATTCTTGACAGTTCATCAATGGCAATGCTACTATTAAGAAGACTATGGAGTAATTGAAGAATGAAATAGATAAAAACAAAGAATGTATTTGTACAAGGAGTGTGAAGCATCCTTAACATCCTAAAAAATAAACTGGTAACGATGGAAATTTTAGTTTTCCCTAAATGGATGGTTGAATTCCATGCACATGCCAATGTTTCAATTATCATTTGGAGAGGTATCCATGCACAACCTAGAGAATCAATCTTATTTCATAAAGTTTACTTTAATAGAAATACGTTGACTTCATCCAAGTGAAACTATGCCAATACTAATGTGGAAGGCCCAGCCATGGTATACATGCTCCATATGTTTGAGCATTATTTGTTAGGTGGGTATTTTAAATTCTTCATAGATCATTGAACTCTGAAGTTAATAAAACTATGTTGGGAGGTCATATCTAAATATGGTGACTCTTATTTTAGGAATTTTACTTTGAGGTTAACTATCTCTATCTACAACATCATAGATAAGCACGAGTAAGAACTACTGTAAACATGCTATTTCAATAAGGAGAACATGAACACCATATATTAATGGGAATAAGAAGAAGCATGAAAGCTAAGTAATGAGTACAGAGCTTACTACTAATTCTTACAATAAATGTATTAGCTACGTAATATCCATAATGTATGAGCATATTGTATAGTGATCTAAATATCTCTACTAGAAGAACCCTAGTTATATCAGTATTCTATCTAAGTTCTTATAAAAAATACAAACCATAGTTTTTGAGGATGATCCGGACTAGATATGTCCCTTTGTGTCCACCATATTTTAGAGGCTAATCCGGACTAGGTATGTCCCTTTGTGTCCACCATAATTTTGAGGCTAATCCAGACCATATCCAATGTTAGATGCTTACTAGAACTACTCAGTAAGACTGAAAATAGAAATCCTAGGTGGAAGATTGTAATATCCCAAACTAAATCTAGTATAGATTATTTTGATTGTTCTTGTGTTTTGGTTGATGACTCCTGACACTTCTCTGATCAATACATTCCTTAACCTCTGTTTTGTTTGTAAATGAGGGTGTAATGTTTGAATAGGGTTTATTATTAGGAACTTTCACAACACAATTCAGGTTTCCTTATCATACTAGACTTGTTGATATGTATACTTGGTAATGATGTTTATTTGTATCCAATAGCAGAGTTAACCCAGGGATTCATAAAAATTGCAATATATATCCATAAATAAAAACAACGTAGAAATAATGTAAATTCAGGAAATTATCAGATATGATATGAGAAGTACCTTGTACAACAATAACTGAGATGGCAATCTTTTAAGCCTTAACAAAGTTGAATTGCAGATGATTGTACAACTGCTTTTAGTGATCAAGGTGATTCCCAAAGTTTGAATATAACGAATGCCTAAGAATTTCCTAGCTGTGAAAATAATTATTTTCCCAGATTGATGGTTCATGCCTTCTCAAATAGTGATAAGGGTGGATTGCTTGATGGATGTAGTAACCTGATATAAACACGCAGATTTATGAATATGCTTCAATGAAATGGAAACTTTGAGTGCCATGCTTAGCTAGGAGCACCTTCCACGTATTGATCCCTTCCTTCTTATGTGCATGCAAATCTCAAATAATAATGGAAAGTCAATCTCTGAGGACTGTAGCAGTTTGATGTAGAAATACAGATGATGAATAGGTCCCAATGGAAGTGGGTTTACTTGAGAGCTATGTCCAGATTGGAGGAAGGGCATCTAGATAGCTAATGACGCCACTCTTGAGTGTATGCAACCCTTAAATATGTGAACATGATATCTTTACTACTCCATCCCTCTTATCCAGAGAAATAAGTGAGCCTTCGTTGCATTATTTCCTTCCTGTAGAGATCACACTTATTAAACAGGTTGAGTTCCCTCATGATAATCCTCTACTCACTGGTAACTTATTGCTAATAAAATGAACCCTTGCCCACAATAAATCACTGCCCTGTGCTTTGAGGATCAATGGATGGAGATAACCACGATTTCAGTATACAATTCAGCAATACCAGTACAAAGGAAGATTGTTACTCGGAACTTGGTGGAGACCCCCCTTTCTCAATAATGATAGGGTCGCTGCCATGATTAATGAACGAATACGCCCAACTATAAACTTTAAGGAAGCTCCAACAATGCCCTAAACACAATGAATCTCTGATGCAATGAAGTACACAATGGTGAATCTAGATGATTCACCCTAACAATTGGTTAGGTTGTATAGATTTTGCAACCGAATTCAATTAGGTCAAGGAAATCCGCCCTAAACCCTAAGTAGCTCACCGAGCTCCCAAAACGTGTTTCCAAAAGATGAATACTAACAATGATACCCTTTTGGTTCAACTAACGTTCTTATATAGCTTTTAGGGTTTGCATCTCGCTTTTAAGGTTTGCATGCATGCCACTTTTAGGGTTTTCATGCATGTCACTTTTAGGGTATGCATGTCACTTTTAGAGTTTGCATGCATGTCATTTTTAGGGTTTGCATGTATTAAATTGAGCACATACAACTCACAGGATAGATCACATAATTTACTCAGTTATTGAAGAATGAAACAATGCAAAAATGGCTTGTAGCTGTGAATGCTTTTCATTAATCAAAGAGTAATTAGATAATAATTACAATGAAGTACAATGGATTTAATAGCCACAAGCAATTTGAATCCAAATGAGGAAATTCGAATGGATTAGACTCTACTTGACTGTAGATAACTAAGACCTTGTATAAATCACTATCGAAGGACTCAATAGTTAACTGACCTTGTCTAAACCATAACCGGAGTTCATCGAAGTTCTAAAACACAACTCAAGTGTTACATTTAGTGTTGACTAAGGCTAATTGACTGTGGTAGGTGAGAAATGCGCCCCTCCTAAGTTTAGTCAAGTAAACCTAGTGCTAATTGAATGTAGAGGACTATAACTGAATGTAACTGACTCCTAGCTTAGCTTAACTAGTCATTAACTGAACTGACCTAACCTTGGTTGGTTTCGGCACTCCTAGTGGCTCCTAAATTGTAGGGATTGGTCTAGGAGGATCCTAAATTGATGCAATCAAATGCAATCAGTGGCAGTAGGCCTCACTTAGTGTTCCCCACACTTTTTTAACTGAAACATGTGCCCCAATTAGGCCAAGTGGACCCAGTGGTGCTAGTGACTAAAAATAGACTGGATGGACTCTCGATTTAGACATGACTCCCAATTTAGACATATGAACAAATTGGACAAGGGAGGATTAATAATCCTAACACCCCCCCTAAATGCTAACTTGGAAAATATGTGGGCCCTGGTAACTAAGACCATAGGTCACCCATTACATCAATTAAAGTAAAGTAACTACTCAAAAACAAGGTGTTGGAGAAAAACCACATGGGAAAAAAATCCCCCCCTCTAATTAAGCAGGTAGAATCAGGATCAATATGGTTCTTATGTGCACAGGTATCCTGGGGCCTGGCATGTGAACCTCTCCATCATTATGTTTGGAGGAATATTCCTCTCTGGAAGAAGAATGATATGCTCAACTAAATCAGAAATATAGACAGCTGTCGGATGAAGATTGGACCCATGTAGAGCAACTGAAGTCAACTGATAAGTGAGAAAAGCTTCTTGAGGATTCAGAACATGTGAGGAACACTCAAGAACTGATATGTTGCAGCCATGAACAAAAATCCATGAGTGGTAAGAACAACCCCAAGTGTTAGGAGCAAGTGTCCAGGCGGATGCAGAAAATCCTCCTCTTTACCGGTTCTGTGAGGAGATGAGCATGTGATCAATGGTAGAGAAGCACTGGGACTGTTGAGAGTGAATGCTTGAGCTCCATAGTTTGATATAGATTCTGAAATAGATAATGAATCACATAATAAAATATCAGCAACCTCATATGAGGAAACTAACACCAAATCCCCATCAGCAGTTTTGAAGAGAAAGTGCAGTACTTGATTTTTCACACTGGAATTGGTGAGAGCAGCTACATGCATGACTGAAAGCTCTTGGATTTTAAAATATGAACCAAATAATATCAGATCAGAAAGTAAATCAAATCTAAATAGGTTCAAAACATATCCAAAACTGTGAAATGGAATCAAATCCCCAGTAGCAGTTTTGTAGGAGACTTGCGGTACTTATTTCTTCACACCGTTGATGAGAACAACTACAAGCAGTACTAAAAGATTATGAATTTGATATATTAAACCAAGAAATAATATCAGATTAGATATAAATAATATCATATCAGATCCAATAAGGTTAATATCAGATTCAAATAAATGGTTAACCGAGATGGTGGATGCACAACTTTCTTCTTCTTCAAAATTCTGAATTTTGGTGCATGCAATCCTGCAGGAATTTGCTAGAAAATCTAGATCATGGGGAGTGAATGGATCACTCTGGTAATCTGATATTTCTTCCAAAATATCCAAGGTATCACATATTTGCACACCAGCAGCAACATTAGAGGGACAAAAATCAAATTTCTCTTCACTTTCAGAAGCAATTACTGGTAAATTTTGCACAGAATTCAAAGGAAAATCACCGATGAATGTTTGTATGGAAGTGCAGCAGTATTTTTCTTCAATATCAGAGATTTGAATGTCTTCTTATATTTCAGCAATATGATAAGATGAGATATCAGAGACCTCATGAACTTCCGGAGCATCGGGAGAAGGAATCACTGCATTGAGATTGTCTTCAATTCGAATTGACCGTGTAGAAGCTTCTGCTTCTTCTTCATCTTGAACAAATTCATCAGAGAGAGTGGAGGCTGATAATTGTGGTTTAGGAGTGCTTATGGTGCTGGATATTCTCTCCAAAATGCTATTATGATCCTCATCAATCACTCCAAAGGTTCTGTCCAATCTTGTCCAGAGTTCCTTCGGGTCTTCAATAAATCTAATGAGGTAGCGCAAGCTAGGAGAAAGACCCATTGCTATTGTTCCAAAAGCTCCATCACATTTATTCAGCCAGTCATTCTCACTAAAACACTCTTTACCGAGTCCAATAGACACCCAACAGAGACCTTGTCTCATCAGAGATGAAATCATCTTCTTCTTCCATTTTGAATAGTTTGTGGACAGGGTGAGAAGAGGAACTGATGAATCCATTCGAAGTTGCACCTGCAAAAAACACAAAAGGGGCACCGTAAGGTCGACAATCTGCACATTTCAGGTTTTCATCACACCTAGCATAGTTGATTAAGCAAGCTTAATCAACAATTCCTTTACTTGGGGTATTAAGTGGTAAACCTTCTGCTTCTGATGCAGAGCTGGAAGGAGCAATTTTTCTAAAAAATGATCCAGTAGGAGATCTGAGGAGGAGAAGTGCCTTGTTCGCCGAGGCTCTGATACCATATTAAATTGAGCACATAGATCTGTGGAAAAACACACAACTCATGGGATAGATCACACAATTTACTCAGTTATTGAAGAATGAAACAATGAAAAAATGGTTTGCAGCTGTGAATGCTTTTCATTAATCAAAAAATAATTAGATAATAATTACAATGAAGTACAATGGCTTTAATAGCCACAAGTAATTTGAATCCACATGAGGAAATTCGAATTGATTAGACTCTACTTGACTGTAGGTAACTAAGACCTTGTCTAAATCACTATCGGAGGACTCAATAGTTAACTGGCCTTGTCTAAACCATAACCGAAGTTCATCGGAGTTCTAAAACACAACTCAAGTGTTACATTCAGTGTTGACTAAGGCTAACTGACTGTGGTAGGTGAGAAATGTGCCCCTCCTGAGTGCAGTCAAGTAAACCTAGCGCTAATGGAATGTAGAGGACTAGAATTAAATGTAACTGACTTCTAACTTAGCTTAACTAGTCAAACTGAAATGAACTGACCTTGGTTGGTTTCGGCACTCCCAGTGGCTCCTAAATTGTAGGGATTGGTCTAGGAGCCTCCTAAATTGATGCAATCAAGTGCAATCAGTGGCAGTAGGCCTCAATTAGTGTTCCCCACACTTTAGTAACTGAAACGTGTGCCCTAATTAGGCCAAGTAGACCCAGTGGTGCTAGTGACTAAAAATAGACTGGATGGACTCCCGATTTAGACATGACTCTCGATTTAGACATATGACCAAATTGGACAAGGGAGGATTAATAATCCTAACAGCATGCATGTCACTTTTAGGAACATTTCAAAGACAGTGGCAAGACGAGTAGAAAAAAAATACTCTTGAAACTCAAGTAGAAAATAGTAATCTTGGGTGTAAGCCACAATGGCAAGATGAGTAGAAATAAATACTCTTGAAGCTCATGTTTTTGGTAGCTGACCAATTTATCTAATTTAATATTTAAAGGAATTCAGGGTTTTTTTGTGATATTAGGTAATTTGTCCCCTAAATGTTTCTCATTTTTCTTTTCTAGGTAACATATTTTGGAGGAAACTTCCTCGGTGGTTCCTCTCATTCCAAGGATGGTATCCAAGGTAAACCCTAGATTGTTCAGGGCACAAGGCCATGTTAACAACTCATGAATATATTATGTATAGCTAATTAACATTCAAATCACTAAGAGGAAACATGTCAGGAAGTGGGATTTGAACTCCGGGGGGGAGGGTAACAACTTTTTCGGACAACCACTTAAGCTGCTTCGAATTGACTCCCTAAATGTTTCTTATGCCAAAACAACACTGTATAAAATTGATGCATGTGTTTGAATTTTACAATCTTATTTTTTATCTTAAAAAATGAGTGCTCTTTCACTTTGTCGTTATCAAATCTTCTTAACCAAGTCAATCTCAATAGAAAGAAAAATATCCCAGTAAGTGTTGCAAATCCATTGCTTCCCCCATTCAATGTGCAATCATGAACGACCAAAACAATTTACCAAGGACTGGTTGGTAGGTGTGGTTGATATATTATTAAAAGAGAAATCTTAATGTCGAAGAAATATGTCTTAAAAAGGATGAAAACATCATATCAATAAGGCTCAATTTGGCCGAAATTTCTGAGAAATAAGGCCCAGTTGGGTTGAAATTTCAGATCTAATTTAAGTCCAAATGTGTCAACGTTTTAGAGCTTAAGTATGAAATTGGATTAAATATTGAATCTTAAGGCTCAAATAGGCCTAAATGGCTAACATTTTAGAGACTAAGGCCTCTAAGGGCCTCTAAGGGAAAAGTTATTTCATTGTTTGTATTCCCCTAAAATCCTTCCCAAATATGTTGCAGCTGAAACTGTTTGTCATGAGTGCATGTGCTTTAATGTCCCATTCTTTGTTAAGAGGCGATGCATATGGAGCCTTCCCCTAGCCACCTATCCTACTTATGATTGTCATGTGCAATGGGGGAAGTGTGATTTAAAAGGTCAATGTCACCTGCATCTTGGGATTCATTTGAAAATCCTTATTAGACCACTATGTTAATTGAAGCATGTCATGAATGTATCCTTTATGATTGCATAGACTACTTGATTCTTTAGACTTTGATCGCAAAAAAAACCTTTTGTTCTTTTCTTTCCAGATTTCCCAAGCCAATACGTGTAAGTGGAGTTTCCACAATCTATTGAGAATGGAATTGTCATATGGATTAAGGACCCAATTGGTTATGGCTAGGGCATGGATCCCTTTAACATGATAAGTTCTTTCAATGGAAAACCACTTTTGTCCTATAATTTTGAAGAATAGGGGCATGTATCTAACAAATGTCCAATGATTCATAGTCTGGTTTTGTGCTCTTTTTTGCAAAGAAAGAAAAGAGATTTCCAATAAAGCCTCTCTTATCCCAAGTAAGACGTGTTTCTTAATCAACAACATAATTTTATAGGGCTTCCAAATGAAGACCACGTGATGTGTTTCACTCTAGTTTGGGATGCATAACCATCCTTGGGGACTAAATTTTGTGTCATGATGTTCATTTGGGGAGGTCTACCATTATATGTGTATCTTGCAGCCCCGTTAAATATGTCACTCGAGGAATCACTGTATTCAAAAATTCCTATTCAATCAATTATTTGTTCTTGTTATAGTGGTGCGTCTTCCTCCTCATGAACCATGTACACCAAAATCTCTTCTAGATTTCCTATATTTGTTTTCCAGTTGTTTACTTTTCTCTACTGGTTGTAAGAACTAAGGCCCCATATTCTAAACCAAGGGGAAAATTGTCTTGTACTTATTAGTTGCTAGATGAGGCTTGAGATGGACTTGGCACGCCTTGAATTATTGGACCAAATTGATGAGAGATAAGGGATAGGGGGTGAAGGTTAAGAGAATGTCATTGTTTCTAACTAGGGGTGTTCTGGATTTGGGAATACTTGAGCCACCACCTTTAAGGGATCATATTTGACCTTTTCGATTGTTAATATGAAATATATTTGTCTTCTATGACACGTTTTGACATGATTTTAATGTGAGAATTTCTCATCATGCACAGGTGCAAAATGTTAAATTTGGTAAATTTAAATTTGACGTGTTTTTTAATTTGTGGAAAATTCTTATCATGCACAGCTTCACAGCTTTAGGGTGAAGCAAACTTGGCTACTATGCAACGACAAACCCATAGGTCATGGTCAGGTAAATTTCATTGTTATTCAATTCATAGTCAAGTATATATAAAAATAAATATTCTTTTACACATCTAAATCTAAGATCTTGTTGTGCCCAGGTGTTGGCTCTTAGCATGACAGACGTTTGTCTTAGGGGTCTATAGGGGCCGGTGGTCAATCATAGAGGACACGTTTAGTGTCTTATTCTTCAGATACGCCATTTCCAGGTAAAGAAATTGTTTTCATGTACATTTTTCACTAGAATTATTGTTTGGCATGTTTTTAATATGTGGAAAATTCTTATCATGCACAGCTTTACAGCTTCAGCCTGAAGCAATTTTGGCTACCATGCAGCCACACTACCTGAGGTCATCATCAGGTAAATTCAAATGTTATTCATTTCATGCTAAAGTCTATATAAACATAGATATTCTTGTACACATCTTTCTAAGATCTTGTTACATGCATAGGTGGTGGCTCTGAGCATGACAAACGTATGTCTGAGGGGTCTACAGGGGCCGATGGAAAAACACATAGGACACACTTAGTGTCTTATTCCTTAGATATGCCATCGCCAGGTAGAGGTTGTTTACATGTCCATTTTGACTATAATTCTTGTTCGACATAATTGTGTTATTTGTGAAAAATTATCTATGATTTTTCTTGTTAACTTACAAGTGATTGCCATTTTTTGGTTTTGTACAGGGGCTTCTAGACATTCTAACAATAATGATGGGGCACATGAGGATGAATTGGGTATTTCTAATGAACAAATTTTATTTAAATGTGTATAACTTCATTGAAAAATTATATATATAGATTTTAATACTTGCATGTGCATTTTACTTCTTACAGGGTTTACTGCTCCTGATCCTAATCCACCCCCCGACACAAGGAGATGTCGTCAGGTGCATCAGTATGCTCAAAATGAGAGATATGATTGTCTTTACATTCATCCCAGAGATGTTCTCGAGGAGACTCCTTGGGAAGACAACATCGCTATGCTGACTGTGGAAGAGATGAAGGAGCATTCCTCGAGATTGCAGGTAGAACTTGATTCTTCAAATCTCTCTTTTGGTACTCAACAATGTCTCCAGATTGTTTTGCATAACCTGAATAGTTTGATCAAGACATATCTTAGGGTTGGACCATCAACCCATATTTTTCATGATATGATGATTAGGAGGCGATTTTCAGTGATGGGTCGCCACAAGTTTGAAGAAGTAAAGAAAGTTGTCACAAAAGAAATGGTTTTTTCATGTTTTGACTTGCGGCCTGAAGACAAAAAAATGCCTAAATATCGCAAGATTCAATGATCCACTGATTGCACCACATATTTATTCGAGGTTCCTGTGTGCATATGGGAAGTTCCCAAATAATGACGAGGTTCCTCAGTATTTTTTTAAGATGTTGATTGTAAAGTTTTGGTTTAGCATGGACCATGACTATACAGATACAGGGTCCAGTTTCTATGGTGATGGAAAATGTCGTACATATGAACGACTTGATGCACAATGAGATGATCATTATAGGCATCTGATGCCTTGGTTAGTACAACCACATCCTAGATTCGTAGCTTTACCAGAGGAGTTGGAAACAACATCCCAAATAGCAAGAGGGGTGAGGGAAGAGATAAGAGACTGTGTTGGGGCTGCATTGGCAGGGATGGAAATTGGCCTACATATTATTTCATTTGCATCCAGTATGGATGCAGGTCCATTTAATGATTATTCTGATGATCGCTTGAAAAGTATGAGTCGATCAGAGCTTGAGCAGTATGTAGCATACTGTAGAGACAATTATAAGCGAGTCGTTGCTCGACAAAAGGAAAATAGGGGCATGGTACATAAGTATGCTATAATATATGAAATTTATTATATGAAATCTAATGTTCTTAATATATGAAATTTATACAGTATACCAAATTCATGAATGATGACGACATTGATGATACAAATTTGTTTGACCCGGAAGAAACAAAGGCTAGTGGCACAAATATAGATGTTGAGGAAATTCTAGTTTCACAATTTCCACCGGTGACGTAGGTATGGATATTTATTTTTGTTAATATTTAATTACTTTTGGTATATTTTGTCCCCAAACTTGTATATATATATATAGAGAGAGAGAGACTTTCATTTTGATGTTTCAGCCCACAGAAAACTAGGATCCCTTGGTGTTTCGGTCCGAAGGTTTAGATTGATCTTCTCTAGTTGCAAATCAATAGTGCTCCACATTCATTGCATGTACTTTTCATTGTATTGAGTAGTTAGCAGTTCATTGTTTTCTTGTCCTTCACACTTGGCATCTTGGGAACACATATTCATGTAGTTAGTTGGTGATTTGACCTATTCCCAGTGTTTCTTGATTACAAGGGTTTCACTCGTAGTCTTCTTCACTCATGCGCTAGCATTGGATAATGTTTTGATCCCACACGTGTGGACATTTTGAGCTGGTATGCACTATTTTATGACAGTTGGTTGTTAGCATAGTTTTTGGATTTTTCATAGAGTTAAAACCCTAGTATTGGGGTGGTTTTTTTTGTTTATGCACAACTAAAATATTCTACAAAAACAATCATTCAACAAAGCTCAAATACCTTCACACAGACTAGATAAGAGCACCTACACGAGAGCACCAAGATGGGATGTGGACAAAATAACAACACCAGAGCGGAATTATTGGCCCTTTGGGCTCTACTGTTTTTTGCAAAAGAGATTGGAATTCCCTCTCTCCATGTATATGGGGACTCTTCTGTAATCATTAATTAGGCTTAGATGATAAGGAAGCTCTCTCTTCCCTCGATCTAGATGGTTGGTATTGTTAGCACTCAGAATGTACCCAGGTTGTAAAGGGTAAACTCCAAGGTAACAGCAAAACCACTTTAGGAAGAAACTGGTATTTTCTTCCAGAGAGGGATCTCTCAATAAAGATTTAATAGGACCAGATATAAAATAACATTTAAAGATTTGTGTATTTGGTTGAAACAATCACATAACCATTGGGCATGGAGTCATATAAAATATAAATGTATCACAAAAACATGTACACGAGATTTATCAAAGGCAAGTTAATGACATCATCACAGTCATTCAAATTAATCCAGGTGGAACAGAAGAGATGAGGAAAACAACCCATTAATACAGAGCATCAACAAGGATGGATTCTATATCAATTTTAGCAGAAAAATCATATAATATCTGAAATGATGACTAGAGCATAAATATATGAATTCTAATTATCTAACGCTATATTCCAGATACGAGGAAGAAACAAAATGGAGTGTTACACAAGGGAAATACAATCACATAAAGAAAGAAGCACAGACTGTAATATCAATGACACAGGAATCTCTGACCAAAACTCTCATGCATTCACTTTGTTATTCCCAAAAATAGATATGTTCTCCAAAATTCTTTTTTTCCCGATGCGTTCCAACCCCCATCTCTTAAAAAAGATGCAAATTTATACATAAAATAATAGTTCTCCCAAGAAGATCAATAACTGAATGATCAGCTTAATTTAGAGTTTTGTAACTGAATTCCTAACTCCTAGGAAGTTTGTTACAACTCCAATCCTAACAGATCATAAAGTAACAATCAACTTGATAACAACCTTTCACTCAGCCAGCTCCACGTCGTTGCCCCATCAGCTCCACGTCTTTGCCCCATCAGCTCCTCAGTGCATAACACCTGTTTCTAGGGATGAAGAATATACTTTGTCTTTCCAAACCGCTCCACAGCTTTCCACTGCTCCGAACTTGGGGTGTCACATTCTGTCATTTCCTGAATTGATACTTCGAGCTCCATATATGCTTCATAGGACTTCTTGGGCAATCTGCTTCTGATAATTGCGAACTTCTGCAGAATTTCGAAATCTTCTGTTAACATATCCACAATGGTTTTCCCTGTTAGGCTTTTCTCCAAATCATTAAATTTGGAGTGGTCCATGCGGCAATGGACAAGCAGGCTATGATAATGTTCCTGTGAGAACATCCGTCCCTCCTCGTCCCAAAAGGAAGGCAATCCGTCTTCGAACAGCTCTTTAAAATCCTGTTTGAAATTATTAACCTGCAAAAGCAATCCTTCTGATTTATCTTGGACCGTCTTGATTAAGTGATGCTTGTGGATGAATTTCTTTGCCCACAGCACTATTGATACTCTATATTTTATGCCCATATCGTGCAATTTCTGATATATCAGTGAATTCAGAAAATTCAGTGTGTTCTAAGCTGTAGTAAGAGGTCTCTTCTCCATATGTTCATTTACCAGTTTTAATCTCTGGTGAGCCAAATTTATCAGTATATTCAAATCATCAATAAAATTTAGATAGTGTCGGAACTTGGTAATCTCTATCGACAAGGTATCCCAAATGATATGTTTTTCCCCCTGAAGAGGGCCTTTCCCGATGTTTTTCTCCTTTAGCTCGTTGAATTTTTTCTGCAACTAATTTCTGTCTTGCAACATTTGCTTTTTACTTTCACTTACTTTGGCCAATTCAACTTTTATCCTTTCATTCTCTGCCTTCAATTCTTTAATTGCTTCATCTTTCAAGCTCACCTGGGACATAGGCACCAACAAATCATCTGCAGAAAAATCGTCCAGTGGCTTGTGGATATTTACAACGGACAGGTCTTCATCAGCGGGGGTTTGACTCATTAACTCTTCCATAATCTCCTTCTCGTCACTTTGGTCTTTTTTCATTAAGGAAATCTGAGATAAAAGTTCATTCCGCTCGGCCTCCCACCTGTCTTTTTCTTCCTGTAGCTCTACAGCTTTTCCTTTATACTCCATCATTTCTTTATGGACTTTATCCTTTTCCTCTTGCAAAGCCATTAATTCAGCTGATTAAACGTGCTCTGAACCTGGGATCTTCAGCTTTTTCTTTAAGACCTGGAGTGCATTGTCTTTTTCCTCTAGCATCCTCTTGACGACCTGGGTGTTATCTGAACTAACAATGTCTGTTTGCAGCTTTCTAATCTGAATGACATTTTCTTTATTCTCAACTCTCTCATGCTTCAATTGAATTTCTAATTTGTCTATCAAAACTTGCAATTTATTAATCCTTATCATGGCTTGCAATAAGTCTGAGTAAATGATGTCACTGGTCTGTTTGTGAAGTTGAATCTTATCCGGAGTACTGATTTTGTCCAGCCGGATCTCCATTTCAGACATCTTCTTGTCGTTTACTATAGCCATCTTAAATGTATTTCTCTCAGCATCTCTAGCAGAAACTAGAGAGCTTTTGAACTGCATAAAGTTCTCACTTTCGGGAGCAAATTTCTTGTCTCCTCCAGAGACTATTTCCTCTTTTCCATATAACTGGCTTTGAGCTCTTCCTTCGACTTAAATAATGGGATTGATTCTGAACTGTCTACATCACCCTCTACATTTTTAAAAGATAGTTGATTTACTTGTACGGTCTTCATGGGAATCATGGCAACCTTTTTAAAACCATCAGAAACTTCCTCATTTACCATTTCACCACCTTCGAGCAGTTTTGCCCTTTTATGGGACCCCTCTTCATCTACTTCCATACTCTCAATCTCAGAGAGACTTCTCTTAACAATAATGTTAGTATTTTCTGATACTGTAATGGGTGCAATATGTGGATCTTCCTTGAACTGTAACAGATTGGCTGTTTTAGCCAAATTTTCAATAGACTGGTGCTCAAATGGCTTATTCTTGTTGGCTTGTTTCCTTAGAGATATAACATGATGTGGATCATAGTTCACTTTTGATTCCTTTTGGAAATCCATATTCTCCAACAGTTTCTCTATGAATATTAAGGCGCCTTTACTTTTAAAAATGAAAGAGCCGACTTTAAGTGGAAACTTAATGTTTGAAGACTTCTTGAAAGCCCAAAATGCTCTTCTTCAGATAACAACCTCTGCCTCATAAATTCAAGTGCGAAAATCCTCGGGGTCAAAAAGGCAGGTAACCTGTAAGGCTGACCGATAAACCCATATATTCTTAACACAGTGCAATCCCTATACAGAAACCAGTCTCCAACCCGATCTTCGGGTGAAGACTGCATTAAACACTTCATCTCATCCAGAACACGGGGCAAATCCTCATCATATAACATTTTGTACATTTCCAACATGATCGAATTAGCAAATTCAAACATGTTGATTTGCTTGGGCAAATCAGAAGAGCACAGAGTACTTAAAAATTTCAACTTGGTGACATTGGAGCACAACATAATGTTGAGCAAGTAGGTCTAAAACCTAAAGAAACGAACTTTTGGGAACTCAGTTAACTGCAGATGGATTGTTTCAGTGAGATACTCATCAAAATTAAACACAGGAATTGACTGGGATTCGGGGCTTAAGGAGTTTATTCTTAATAAAAAACCAAGGATGACATCGCCTACACGACAATCATCACTCAGACCTAATACTTGATTGACCAGAGACATGACCATTTGGTCTTCATTTTTGAAAATGTGCACGGGGTAGGGTAGGAAAAAACCATCAAGGGATTGTCCATCTTTTAAAATATTAGACAAGAAATGACAACGATTCTCAGTTTCACAATTCTTATAAAAATCAGCAAGGACCGACTCATTTATCGACTCACGATGAACAGGGTAATTTTCAGGAAAACTGAGATTTTCTCTGATGACTGTGGCATCAATTTTACAAAGTATTCTGGACGCATGCCGACTCACAATTATTCTCTGGGAGGGAGAATAGTTTACAGCGCACCACTCTGCAAATTCCGGGAAAGGGAGGGTTTGCTCAAGAGTGAAGTAATACAGGAAAGACTTACAGACATTTAATACATCGTTCCCCTGTGAGTTATAATACCACACTTTCTCCTTACTGACCGACACACTCCCTATGGATAGGAAGGGGTCACACACGCTCCTATCTCTGTCCACTAAAAATTCTTCTCTGTCGTCTACAACCTGACCAGACACTTGAATTTCTTTCCCCTGGTCCATTACTTAATTCACAAAGGTAATTTGGATGGAGGAACTACAGGGTTTAAGCCTTACCTGGTCGACTGTAGAGGCGCGTGCTTGGAGCGTGCCCGAAACTGAAAAATGGAAGCTGCTGAATCGACCGGTCCTTTTCACCCATCCCGAACAAATAAAATAATAATGATAGAAGTCAAACTTGCTTTTATAGGCCCCCATCAGCTTTTCGTAAACCACTTTTGTCTCCGGAGCCTACCACAATTCGCCACGTGGACAACAATCTATTTTCCGCAACCACCATCTATTCCTATCCGTCGCGCACTTCCATTTTCCGGATTCATTCAAGACCATCGATCTGATTCTTCTTTAATTTCTAACCCTTGGATCACGTGCCACGTACCTCTTTCCGCCGGGCATCTTGGTAATAAACAACGTGCAAGTCTCCACCCCGGAAACATCTCCAACCGTTGATGAAAATGCCTCTCATTACTCCGCCGTCAGATCGGGAAAGAGATATTCGATTCCGCTGAGTTTCCTGACCTTATCCTTCGTGCAATTCCATGTTCCGGAATTGCCCACAACCGTAGATGCGATCAACCTTTATTTGTGAGCCGTTGGATTAGGTGGCACCTATCAAATTCCGCTGGGCTCCGTCATTTTAACCACCGCGCAAGTTTATGTTCCGGAATCGTCAACCTCCGTTGATCCACTTTACCTTTAATCCTCAACCGTCAGATCAACGGTCACCTACTCATTCTGCTGGGTGCTTTGGGTTTATCTGCCGTGCAGGTTTTGGCTTCGAAATCAATCCCGACCATGGATGTGATCTGACTTTACCTCTCCACCGTTGGATCGAGTATTATGTACTCGATTCCGCCGGTCTCCATCTCTTTAACCAACATGCGACTTCATAAGGCGGATCAAATATGGACCGTGGATCTACCTGAGCCAGATTGATAGCCGTTGATCTGTGCACTCGATAAACGCTCAGGCATACTTTATCTTCCTCGCATTTCTGCGAGTGTAGAGACAATCCTGGCCATTGATTTCTATCCTTTCAACTCGTACCCTCGAATCCTTGATAACGGGATCACTTCTTTGGGGTATCATTGTACTCTTACAATATATCTTTTAACCAAGGTTCGACAAGCAACCTATCATTTCTTCTTCATCATGATTTTTTATCCCCTTTGATAAATAATGGTGTTAACAGGTATGACAATATTATGGAGTTGAAGGCCTTTTTTCACACTTTAGACTTTCATCATGTCTTTAGAGAACACAATAAGAGGGCAGACAATATATCCAAGGAAGTGCTCCCCATGGCTGAAGGCCTACTTTCCTTCATTGAAAATTATGAGGAAATAACTATTGGAGAAGATAAGCTACAACTCTTCTAGACCAGAGCTTGTACCTCCTACTCTTCAACCTTTTGGTTGCTTTATTTTCGAGTATGGATGATTGAGTCTTTTAGCATCATATTGGATGTCTTGAGGATGACACTGTTTCTCCTCTAAGGGTATTGATATTAGTACACTTCCTCGAGAACTTCCTTGGATATACTGAACTGGGTTCTTTATGTTTCCTCCTTAGACATGTATGGATGATCTATCTTGTAAAAGTTGGTTGAGGAAAAAAGGATTGTACTATCCGTTTGGATGTTCTCCTTATACAGTGATGACAAAAGTATATATTAAACTATGTACCTTGAGAGAGAGAAAAGGCTTTGGTCTTGTTGGTCCTAATTGAATGTTTATCCACCTTTACGGTTCACTTTGATCTTGTGGTTGTTCACTCATGGTCATATTCTTACTTGGCCCTAGGGTTATCTCACCATGTTCTCAACCTGTTATCTCACTGGGATCTCTGCTATCGTCGGTTTCTCCAGGATGGGTTATCTCCTCTGCGATTTGATTTTCTCCTCTTGCCTACAGGTTTGTCTCTTGGGTTTTCCTCAGCAATTTCAGTCCACAATTTTTCCTCTACGTCTTGTTCATTTCACGCACTGAGTTCTGCGTCTATGATTTGTTCATTCACACTCTGATTTTTACCTCTGCGATTTATTCTTTCTTCACGTGATGAACTTGATCTCTACATTTTATTTATTTACGTCTCATCTTGTAAAGTGATTCTCTGCGTCTTTCTCGGCCACTTACCTCATGATTTTTCTCAACGTGATTCTTTGCGTTTTCCTCAGTCGTTTACCTCACGATTTTCTCAGCGTTAGTTCTTATGGGTTTTTCCTGTGCATTGGGTTATATCCCCTGAGTGACCGTGAGGTTACTCTTCAAGTGTGGATTGTGAGTTACTCAACATGACTGTCAGAGGGTATCGATATGACTGAGTGTCTCTTGTGCTAAGTGACTGTGTCGTTAGCATGACTATTTTGGACATGACTGAATTACTCAAGCCTGTGCTTTTGATTGAAACCTCTCTTTCTATTGACTAAGAGTCTAAGGTCAATTTCGGTCTGCTTTAACCCTCTCTCAAGGTACGTATATGGTTTACCTTGTTTGACTTGTCCCTTCAGTGACAAGATCAAACTCAGAATTATCCAAGTATAAGGCGGATTCAAATAATGGTTGTGATTCCTTAATGATGTATCTCCTACACTTTATTTATTCATTCTTGTACATGAAATATGGTATGGCATCTCAATGACCAACCTTAACGCAGTGACCAACAAAGCATTAAAATTAACATAGTGACCAGTAGAGTATTAAGTTGAAAGAGATGAAAAATCGTAATTTTTTTTGGGTTAGTGAACAAATCTCTATTAATCCAAGACTTTGCCCTTTCTTATATGCCATTTTTTGACCATTGTGCCTCGTCAATTTAAAAACAAAATATTTGATTTTAATATGCTATCCATTTGTTTAATGATTTATCTTGTTAAATCTTTTATTGTTTGCTATATGAAAATTGGAGATTATTATTTTGGTTGGTGAACTAATCACTGATAATCCAGGACTTGCAATGTCCCAAGCCACAGTAAAGATATATTTCTGATATATTTTTGATAGACAATTGCAAAATTTGTGAGTTAAGAGTTCTATCTATAATTTCATATAGTGGAAATTGTTTTGAAATTGGAGGCAAACATAAATTTTGAGCTATAGATTCTATCTTTGTTCTCATATATTTGCTATTTTTGTTAAAGGGCTTTGTTCTTTTCAAATTTTTTTTTTTTAATATAGAGATTTTTTATCAGGTCTTTGGTTTATTCTTGTGTTATTCAAGTTTTATCTAGTGCATTCTTGTCAGTTTGCTTGAAATTATGGATAACACTAATTTTTATTGTGTTCAGTTTCTTGCTATTTTGGTCATGGGACTGGATGGAAATTTTTCTTAGACCTTTGCAAGTAATGATATTTTGAATGATCTCTACCACAGTAGCAAAATAAAAAAGCACATAGGCAGAATTTTCTCTGACAGGTAAAGCAATCTTCTTTGCAACAAGTGACTGCTTTTTCTTTTAATTAAAATTATCCAAGTCATTTGTAGTGCATAAAAATCACTTCAAGACTGTTGATGTCAAGAAAGTCACTGTCATGAAGTTCATATCGCTTGTCAAGCCAATCATCAAACCAATTCATCATTAGTCTGTTTTGTCATCAAGGTTTTGCCTATGTCAATGCACTGCTGATTGCTCATATACATGGATTCAAGAATCTGTTCATACCAAGACAATAAGAATGTTTTTGGTTATTCTTGTCCACATAAACTTATCTCGGTTACTACTCCAAACTTAGAACATCCACGACTTCGGTTGAACACTACTAGTCACCATCGAGGGACTGCCAACATGAAATAAAATAGCAGTAAAGGAGAACACTTCTCTGCTGTTTCACAGCAGCCACAAGTAAACTTCGCTGCTAATAAAATATTGCTGTTACATCCCTCGAAATTCTCCACAAAACCACTGAAATTAGAGCTGTCTGTATACTCCACGAGCTGCCCTTAAAAACAACCATCGTTGCGATCTCTTTTCACTTCAAAAAATACATTATACACTGCTCTAAAAGCTCTGGTCTGAAGCAACCTCAGTAAAGCTCCACGAATTTCCTCAGTAAGCCCATGAAATTCCTCAGAGCTTATCCAAATTTCTTAATTCAAAAATCAAAACGTTGGCTTATTTATACTCGTTTTCCATGAGGTTTTGGAGCCAACCTGTCAAAGAATAAATTAATTTATTTGAATGGAGTTGACTTCTTTATATTTATTTTTAATTCTTTATTCATCAAATAATATTTTATTTCCAAGATTTACTTATTAATTATAGAAGCCTACTTGTCTCGTTTATGTTTATTTTATCATTTAATAAATTTGAATGATATTGCTCAGTCATTAAATGATCCCCATCTCTGTCTTCGTGCATTAGCACATGGGAAGCCCATAGCTAGGGTGTGGGAATGTCCATAGCATGCCTGCAGCCAACAATTTTTCCATCATGCCATCTGATATTCATTTGCCATTTTCATGCCCGCACAGGCTTAATAATGATGCACGCAGCTGGTTGTAGAAGATGCCCGCAGCCTCTTCTCCTTGTCCACTTCATCTCCCATGTCATCCTTGTTTGCATTTTCTCCATTCTTGGAATTTACACCTTGTTTTTCAACTTGTTATTTTGCTTATTGTCTTCTATGCCAATTCATCGTCCTCCATGTCATATTGTCTTCATGTCTTGTGCCAATCTTATTAAGCCATGTCACCAAGCTTTGTCTTGTTTGTCAATTCCATGCTTGTACCATATCCTCAAACCATGTGATCTATCTTGTTCATGCCATCAATGTTTCCACTTGTCATTTGTCCTTTGTCATTAATATTGTGATCAATGACATCCATATTCATCAAACTATGCTTCGGCCAATGAAGTTGACTTTGTTGATTTTCCGCTCCTTGTAGCTATTTCAGTTTTGTTGTTGTTGGGACTTGCTTTGCTTTCAATTTCCCATCCTTGCATCCTATTTTTTTTCTTCTGATAGTTACTTGACAATTTTATCATTTTGTTTCTTTGGCAAAGACCCTTGTTCATTCGCTTGACCATTGGAGTATTCATCAAGATACATTTTATCAGCATTGTTAACTAAAACTTGGGGATCGTTATCTGTCATAGGATTCCATGCTAGACTTAGGGAGTCTCTTTCATAATTTCTCTTTGGCATCATATACAATTCAACAGGCTCCTAGATAATAAACTTTTCAGATTTGTTTTTTGGGACATTATAAGAAGGTTGTTCAGCCTTATCAATTGTTGTAACCTCAGAGCCCACATTTATGCCAATCGTCCATTCTCTATTGACATGCTCATGCACTGTAGATCTAGTTGGGACCATGAACGAATCATCCACTAGGAATTGGACATAACATTGTTGTCTGTACAGTCGATCACTGTTCTCAGTCATCTTTTGCTTGTCATCAACCCTTGGCACCCATTTTTGAATATGTGCAAGATAATTCCATATCAATATGTTGTTTAGAAACAATAAATGAGACATATGCTATTGTCCTCTTGTGAATGGATAATTGCTCTCTCGGATAAGTGAGAGCAACATATTTTTCAACCATGGTAGAATTGGCCCTCTAGATTCTCAGCTCTACTACAATAATGCAGAAATTAATCTCATCTCATGAAATTCATAGGAACTTCACCTTCCCTATCTCGTTCTTCCATTCTACGAGACATATTTGTATAGGAGCACTCTGCCCTTATCACATAGTCACACATTTGATAGGTCCTTATAGGACTCTGTTAAGTTTTCGACATACTTTTGCAGAAATTGGAACCTATATAGGTTCTATCCAACTTCATATGAACATGAACCACTTATAGAGATTCTACCCAGCTATGCGAACTATAATCTTCCAAGCAGATTCTACACAACTGTGTTTCATCAATTATACTCACACAGAGTTACATAGAACTACAGGTATATGAAACATATTCTATGCTTCACACAGTCATATAATCATTCTGAATTGCTCCTTCTCTTCCCCAATATTAGGTATGCACGCACACAAAACATATCTTGCAATCATTCATCCATTTAGACCGGTTCCTCGTTAGGGTTATGCACAGTAAAAACTCTTCTTCATTAACTAGCATTCATAAAAAACATTCAAATACATTACACACAGACTGTATAAGAGAAAAAAAGATGGGTATGACCCTCCGCATAACATAAATGGAAGATTCTCGCTCGGAGAATATATGGTGACTCACAAAACCAAGCCTAGTAGCCCCAACCCAGACATATAATCAATTCCATTTAGTGGATTGATAGGGGACTTCACAAGAGAATACTTATACTGGAAGATGAATCCCCTAAACTTTCTAAGGAGGGGCATTTAGTCACTTCAAGGCAATCCCAATCCACCTTTCCAATATTCATGCATATCCAAACTATGGGGTATTGTCAGTTTCTGAGTGGCTCTTAGCCTGCTCTTTCAATTGAGCGGGCCTATCACACAATTGATCGAATCCATGTTGGCAAAATGGACTTAGATAGGGCTCATGTTCACCTTATCTAGTGGTGGCCATCACTGTTGAAATTGCTTCAACTATTATTACCTACAGATTCGCTGGTGTGAGACTTTATCAATGTTCTTCAAAGTTTGCTCCCTGACTACTGCTAGTTTATAATATTTAAGAACGACCTCTTCTAATTGTTGCTATGATATATCCTTGGGCAATGGTATATGATGGTAGGAGATGTTACTGCCACTCAAATGTCATCTAAATTCCATCACAACCTTCTGAAGATATATTCAACCAGTGCCTTTTTCAGACCCGTCTCCTCTTCAAATAAAGGTATATGGCTAGGATCACAAAAACTATAGGTATATTTTTCATACCCACAAAGCTAAGTTTCCAGAGCTGACTGTCATCCTTTGCTACTGCATGCACAGAATCATTGTTTTCAATCATGTATATATTTCATATGACTCATCATCTCTCAGTAAACACTTATGGAAAAGATGTCATCTTAAACTCTCATCATTTTCACCTTAGTTTTCTGTGCTTAGCATATGTTCAAGGAAATCCCAATCCGCCTTTCCAATATTCATGCATATCAAAAACGATGGGGCGTCGTCAGTATCTGAGTGTCTCTTAGCCTGCTCTTTCATTTGAGCGGGCCTGTCACACAATTGATCGAATCCATGTTGGCAAAATGGACCTAGATAGGGCTCATGTTCACCTTATCTGGTGATGGCCATCACTGTTGAAATTACTTCAAGTATTATTACCTACATATCTGCTGGTGTGAGCCTTTATCATTGTTCTTCAAAGTTTTTGCCTTGACTATTGCCGATTTATAATATTTAAGAACAACCTCTTCTAATTGCTGCTATGATATATCCTTGGGCAATGGTATATGATAGTAGGAGATGTTACTGCCACTCAAATGTCCTCTAAATGCCATCACAACCTTCTGAAGATATATTCAACCAATGCATTTTTCATACCTGTCTGCTCTTCAAACAAAGGTATATGGCCAGGATCACGAAAACTATAGGTATATTGTTCATACCCACAAAGCTGAGTTTTAAGAGCTGACTGTCATCCTCTGCCACTGCATGCATAGAATCATTGTTGTCAATCATGGATTTATTTTTAGATGATTCATCATCTCTCAGTAAACACTTTTGGAAAAGATGCCAGCTTGAACTCATCATTTAGACCATTTTCTGTGCTCAGCTCATGTTCCCCGTCTTTCTTCTTGTCAGATCCTTTTCTCTTTGACATTCTGCCTGTGTGTTTTTTATATTTCTGATTTATTGTTGATTGTTGATTATTTCAGCAAAAACCAGTGATTGAGATGACCAAACTAAACTTTTTTTGAGTTTTCTTTCCATTTGTTTTCTCTTTTGAAGTTGTTTTTATTCCTTTCAATCGTTGCAATAGTTTAGGTTTGCCGAAGTTTGGGTTCAGGGCCCTCTTGTTATGTATGCAGTGTTTACTTTGTTGACATTGTTTTACCGTATTAGTGTTTAACAACTTTTTTAGTGCCATGTACAACTACTAATGAACATCTTTATGCAGCTTATTATCCATCTTTTTTGGCACCATGTACAACAACTTATGATCATCTTTACTACGGTTATTATCCAGAATCACGACCGCACTGCGGTATCTAGAATGACGACTGCACTGGATCATATATGTAATTATTCATTTCTTGAATTTGAACAGTTACATTTGAATGGTAATATGTATTTGTAAATTTGACCCTTTTTTAATAGCAAAATATGTATTAAAACATTTTTATTTGTATCATGACGATTTTAGATGTATTTTTTTGGTATGGTTTTGACACATAATTCATGAAGAATTTTGAACCACTCCTTGTTTTATTTGAGAACATGGTTGCAAAAAAAATTTAAGACAATACAAAAATGTAAATGCTATGATCAAAACTCATTTTCAAGGTATACAAATAATAAAACAAGGTAAATGTTACAAGCATTTAATGTCAATGAGTGTGTTCTTGGTGAATATATTGTGTAAGCATAAAATATTTATGGTTCAATTAGATGAAAATGATGAACTTTGTTGTTGGGTTAACTTTTTAAGCAACCATATGAATATAGACCTCCATATGCTATGAGGGATAAGGTGAAAGGTGTTTTTCCATCTTCATGCTCATGTTTCAATGAATAAAAAGGTTGTGGTGCACTTTCATATATGAAGAGATGAGTATGAAACTAATGCCAAGTTAGTAGGATTGTTTTAGAATCTCCATGAAAGAAATATTGATGATAAGATCACCCTTGATACATTTGTGAAGCTAAAATTGTTGTATTTTATCACTATCACTATTCATGCAACATAATGTTCTTGTTTTTCATCACGCTATTTTCAAATTTTTGAGTATGTGCATGAGTTATTTTTATAGCGCACCAAAAAGACCAACATATCAATATGTGCATGAGTTATTTTTTCACTGCACCAAAAATACCAACATACCAAGATGATCAATGCATCAAAATGTATCATGCTAAGTCATGTGTCCATATTATAAATAGTTGTAATTATTCACAACTAGTTTATTGTCTTTTTGAAACTTATATATAGGAATGTAAGATGAGTTTATGGTTGGCATGTATGAGCATGATGAAATGGATTAGAGTTAAGGTTTGAATCTCTTCTTTGGTGCACATAATATAAGGAGATTGCATGAGCCTATCTTATGACTATGACAAGGTTTCGATTATAAAAATTTTGTGAATATTACATGGATGAATCTTGTTTGTGATTTAATCTTAACGGTGTGCATGGTTTATGATTATATTGTATATTCATGCTATATAAGTAAACATGTTTTTGTGATTCTTATCATTTTAGGTGAGACTTTATCCCCGTTTAAATATTGAAAGTGCCATTGTCGATAGGTTATTATTGTTTTACTAGCTAAACTATGGTTTATTTTTAGAGCCAATAATTGGTTCCATTCCTACAATAGAACACACTTTTCAATAAGGAAATAATAATTTATGTCATGGAAACCCTTTAGATGATAAATACAAAGAAAGGGAAATGAAATTTTCAAATAAGGAAATGTAGTTCATTATAATGTATATCTAGCATGGTGGAAGAATATGCCCATCAATACTAAGAGTTGATCATCTATAATCAAGAACTATTGAAAAGAAAAATATACTCTTCGTTTTAATGCTCGTAAAATAAGGTTATGGTAATGGATCTTTCTATTGAATATATCAACACTTTGAACACACAAAAACTTAAGTAATTTTCAGGAAGGTATAAGAGGAAAGTTGCTAAAATTGATATCATTGTACATGTAAAAGTTCTATTTTGTAGAAAAAAGTATTAATGAAAATGACACCAAATGCAATGGAGGTGTAATCCCCATCTGACCAAGGGGGTAAGAGGAGAAGGGATGGGGAATTTAACAAAAAAAAAGGTCAAAAGTGGACTTAGAATAATTGAAGAAAGATAGGATGGAGAGATAAGAGAAGAGATATACATTATGAGAGACCTAATCTAGACTTTCTATATATACAATTTGAGAAAAGGAGAGAAGACATATTAGATAGTATTTGAGGAGAGGATGGAGAGATAAGAGAAGAGAAATACATTATGAGAGGTAATCTAGAAGTTCTATATAGGCAATTTGAGAAAATGATAGAAGACATATTAGATAACTTATTTGAGGAGTCATATGAGAAGGAGAGAGGGAGGAGTGCACTAGAAAAAGATAAGTTATAGAGGAGTGTGATAGATATAAATAAACTCTAGAGTAGTGTCCTAGAAAATTGTTTTCACCATTTTCAAGAGTAAACATCCACAAGTATTCCCCGCCCCTCTCCTCCCTCCCCACCCCCTACACACAAACAAAATTCTTTACATTTAAACTATATGTCGATCTATCTATAATATTTTAATGTTCTTTCATTTTGTTCTCAATCCAACTTATTTTCATTACATGTGTATGCCCTCCGTTTCTACATTACAAAAGGTTGTCTTCACATAAAGTTGAAAAGAATGTTTCAATATATTATACTCCTTTGCTTTAAGTGTTTCCCTCTATATGTTCAATAACACTGAGAAAAATGTTACTAAGTGTAGCAACCCAAAATTTAATAAATTAATTATAAATAAAAAACATAGGAAGATGTTGGATATAATATAATTGATTTCTTAACTTAAAATAAATATTTAATAAAGAATTAAATGTTTTATACCTAAATGAATTTGGTAATTGAAAGTAACTATAGACATTCACAGTTCAGTTTAGTGGTAGTTGAATTTCAATTCAACTTTGAGATAACTTGAGGTTGAACTATATCTTCATTAGTTATCTTTATTAGTAATACAAAATCATGAGATTGTGCCTACAATTTATGTTTTAAATATATGTAACACTAGAAATTGAAATGGTGTTCCATAATGTTCAAACTCAATATTTATATTTAAAGCCATTAAAACATCAGCAACATCAGGAACGTATATGAATCTAGCTTTAACAAAACCAATAATATAAATTTATATTAATATTGTTAGAAAGAGCTTCTCTTAGTTTCGAGAATTATATATATTTTCTCTACTGACGAGGCCAACCATGTGAAGGTGGAAGCTCATTTGGCCCCTTCCACCCACCCACCCACCCAAGAATCAAAGAACAAAAATTCGTCAACCTTGATGTGTTTTTTATTCATATGAAATATGTCAGTGGCATATTATCAAGAATGGCATTATGATCTTCTATCGACAATTTCCATTGTCGATGCTTGGAATTTTTCCTACTCTTCGCTCCCTTCAACTACAACCGGGCACCTATGACCAAATGACTGTATTGATCACATATAACATCTGACTCGTAGTCTTGAAAAAGAATATGGTCTTTACATTTCCTTACTTCTGCAAAGAAATGTCCCATTAAAACCATTCAATCCACACCATACGTATAATTTGATGGGTCTTTAAATTCTTGCATTAACGTGCTTTTTGACCCGGTGCATCTCAATAAATAATAATGCACTTTTTTTGGATTATCTATCGATGCAATGGCAGCAAATACTATTAATTCTTGCACATGATCTAGGAACTAGGAATCAAAATCATCAAAGAATAATTGACAAATACTCATGAATTAGCAATAATTGGAACACCAAATAGGTTTCCTCTC
>LPNX010434269.1:220361-267964 GCA_001517045.1 Pseudotsuga menziesii
CATTGACTGTAGGAAAGGCTAAGTTAGCCTCCTTGACTGTAGGTAGGCGTGGGAGTGACTGGGATGATGGTAATTAATGCTCCACTGATGTCAATTAAACTTAGGATAGTGGTTTAACTAGGCCAATTTGACCGAAAGAGTGAGTATGATGGTAAATGTCTCCAACAAATACATCACCTTCTCTAACCAAATCAGAAACACGATCATAATGTTTGTCAATCATAAGCACTTCATTGTCGTGTTCTACATCGCTGATATTTTCAAATGGGGGCAATTCTTGGTGTCTCCATGGTTTCACAAATTTGTTAGTCTGGTTTTGACACTCATCCAAGGACTCTACATCATCAATACATGCAAGAAAAAAGCAAGAGTACTTTCGTTTCTCGATTGCATGTATATTTGTCATTTTCTTACTCTTAATGGAGTGTAAGCCCCTTGTTTTTGGGATTGCAGTACAATTATGTGGCATTGATTTGTCAACATCACCCATTGCAATATTCTAGAAAAACCTTTTCACATTACCCATCCTTTCATTGAATTCATGGCTCAAATTTTGTTTGCACCAATTAACAACATCGTTTGAATTTGCAAGGCGAGAAGCAAAGTGATTCATTTGATATCTCCTGACTGCACGTTTCACACACGCCCTAGCACCATCATGTTCTCATTTTCCATGTCCCGTTTCAAAAAAGCTCCATGTGTGGCGAACAACCGTGTTTCTATGAAGGCGAGACAACCATAAGAATGAGCGCGTTGATTTAAATTGACCAGCACAACCATCTAACCACACCCAATGTTCTTTAAAAGTGACCTTCCGTCTTGATAATTCTTTATAAAGCATACCAAAACAATGCTGGACAAAACATGTATCATGTGTACGATCGTCACTAATGTAGAAATGATACTCCTTAATCACTTCACGATTATTTTCATTGCTATCAAAACCATCGACATCAAGCTTTGCATGTCTATACATAATATGAACGAGTATAGATACTCGATCTGAATGATAATACTCACTCTGTATCTCATTTTGCGAAGTGAAAGTGTAATTTTCAGCAAAATCGACAATGGATAATATTGTTCTTTTTCTGAATACATCTCGTGATTGCTTGAACTGTAAGTCTTGCCATCGTGTTGAGTGAGAGAGCTTGATATATTTATATATTTGATCCCTAAACAAATTCATAAAATCTGTCAAAGAGATATCACTTTCAACTAAATTAATCTTTCTTGATGTTGATGTTGAAACTGTAACATGAGTATAATCAACATATTCATAACTCTTCCATTTCACAATGCGATTTGATATTTGAGGATCGTTTGCATCAATGTGGTAGTAGCACTAAAAAGGGCCAAATCAGAACATTCCTCACATTTTTTACTTTCGACGCATTGTTTCTTATAGAATACTTGATCATTCTCTCGCACACATAATATTTTAGATACAAATTCACGAACACTCGTAGGAGGGCGGTTATTTGGCCAACACTGCATGCAAAAATCTAGAAATGTCTCATAATATAATTCAAATTCTGCATGGTATCAACAACATGTATCATAGACAACGATGGGCCTGACATACCATGGTTTAAGCTTCACAAATGTGCTAAGGACAATCTTCACATCAACATTACTCTCCATAAAAGTTTTTAACATTTCCACTTGAGTGATCTTTGTTATGTGTTTGGCATGAGTTTCATAGTTTCCTTTTGATATACGATGCCGCACAACATCCTTTTCATTTGGTAAGACACAAGAGTTTAAATTCCAAAACACTTTCACCCTGTCTCTCACATTATCTGGAAGTCTATCTTGATAAGGTTGCCTACAGATAACACCCCAACATGCAACTTCATCATCCTCATCTAATTGACCCCTAACGTTTTTATGCTTCTATAAACTTTTTCTTGATGTTTTTAACATTCTTGTAGTAGTAGACAACAAACGACTGTTTACAGTGTTTTTTGCCACAACCCCTGTTAGAATAGATTTACAAGCAACCATGTAATTATGAGATTGCTTTTTTGCAAGTGATGCAAGGACTGATGTCAGGTTTTGTGATACAATCTCATTTGATTTAGCCTCTTTGACATTTTTAATGCCCAATAATGTCATTGCATTTCTTAGACATTTTCGCTTTAACAACTTATTTAACAATTGAGCTTGTTCTATGACAAAAATACCTTCAAAATATTCTTTGACTATCTTTTTTTACTCTATAACGAGCTGTATGATCAGGCATCAAACGTCCCATTTCTTCAATTTTACTTGAATCCATATTATCCAAAAAAATATAGTCAATGACGATATTGTTGCAGCTTCTAATTAATCTCTGTGAATTGGTAAGTGTGGTAGGATGTTGTACGTTGGATGTCGACCCTGCATAAAAATAAATATATAAATTTATCTAATTGTGAACTTTCAAATTAAATATATATATATATATATATATATATATATATATATATAATGGAAATTATAAACATATCAAAATTTATTTACTCACCAATCATGGTCTCAATATCAACGCTACCCATAGTTTGCTCCACATTTGTCATTTCCTTGTCACCTCCATGTTCTTCATTTCTTTCATCAACGTGTTCCTCGACAATCTGTATTCCTTTATCACCACCATGTGCGAGGTTCACATTTTGCATTTCTTTGTCACCGCCAAGTGCCTCCACGTTTCTTTCCATTGCTCTATTTTCTCTTAACTTTCTCATGTTCTCACGCTTTTTCTCTTTCCTTGCCTTTTCATCAGTTCTGGTGCGATCATATTTTCTTTCGCAATTTCTTCGATTTCCCATGTTGAAGGAATTAAAACCTAAAATCCAATGCATGAAAAGATATGAGAATTGAGAGTTATATACATACATTGAAAAAAAGATAACAACACGACCCAACAAGAGTAATATGCTAACCACTATTGCACGAAAATTTACCAAATTGTTGAATGCGGTTGTCATTGATGTCAAACGAGTTTAGTAATGAAAAATGAATAAGCAAGGACATGATCTGGCAGGGCAAAACTCAGTGAAAGACATATTTGAATGACATTTATGAAACTTTATGACATGGAAAGTATGATGATGTGGCATGTGTGATGAGGCTGGAAAGACACATGATTGTGTCCTGGTGTTATCATTAATTCAGTGTTGAAACCTGACATCATTCTGGAAGATGAATTGCAAGTTTCTTAAAACTTTGGAAATTGACTATGGAAAAATGAGTCAAAAGTACTCTAAGAGAATGCCCTCCATAATTAAGGTTTTCACGAACATTCCCACACCATGATACCATGCTATAGCTTGTTGAAGTGGATATCTATTCATGGTCTCAGGTTTCCTTAATCGCTTCTGAGGAAAAACTTATAGGTCTTCCAAAACAAGGTTTTGCACCAGAGAAAGTAAAATTACCTAGAAGTAGTGTCAGGAAAATGCCCACCATAAATCATAGGTTAAAGTAAATTCCTGCAACATATGGTCAAGTTGTACGTTATTGATTTTTCTACCTAAACATGATCTCAGTTTGTATTAAGCATGTTTGATGAAAAAAATATGGATCAGCCAAAATAGGGTTTCAGGGTCAATTTTTGAGGAAGTCTTGAAAATGACTGTGTTGAAAAATTGGCTTAGGCGGCCTTGGGAAAATACCCGCCGTACCTAATGGGTGAATGATAAAAATAATCTGAAACTACCATGCTCTAGCTTGTTAAGAAGGATATCTCTCCGTAGTCTTAGTTTTCACAGAAGGTGTTTGATGAAAAAATTAACAGCCTGCCAGAACAAGGGTTGAAGTTGCTTTTAAACCAAAGTAGCAAATTTGCCTAAGTGGCCTCAGGGAAATGCCCGCCATAGCTTGTGGGTTGAAGAAAATTATCACACCATATGGTCATTGTGTAGATGGGCGTTTTTTCTACCTGTCCACATCTTCAGATCGAATTGAAAGTGTCTGAGGATGAAGTTATGGATTTGCCAAAATAGGGTTTTAGGATAAACTTTGGAGAAAGTCCTGAAAATAACCGTGTTGAAAATAATATGAAACTACCATGCTCTAGCTTGTCAAGAAGGATATCTCTCCATAGGCTTAGTTTTCACAGAATGTGTTTGATGACAAAATTAACAACCTGCCAAAACAGGGGTTCAAGTTGTTTTTACACCAAAGTAGCAAATCTGCCTAAGTGGCCTAAGGGAAATGCCCGCCATAGCTTGTGGGTTGAAGAAAATTACCGCACCATATGGTCATTGTGTAGATGGGTGTTTTTTCTACCTGTCCACATCTTCAGATTGAGTTGAAGGTTCCTAAGGAAGAAGTTATGGTTCTGCCAAAATAGGGTTTCAGGATAAATTTTGCAAAAAGTCATGAAAATGATGAAGTGTTGGGAAACTGGCTCAAGTGGCCTTGAGAAAATGCTTGCCGTACCTAATGGGTGAATGACAAAAATAATCTGAAACTACCAGGCTATAGCTTGTCAAGAAGTATATCTCCCCATAGTATTAGTTTTCACAGAAGGTGTTTGATGAAAAAAATAAGAGCTTGCCAAAATAGGGGTTAAAGAAAATACCTTGATTAAAAAAAAGATTTTGTGGCCTGAAGAACTTGGATAATGAGAAATCTCAGCAGATCTGCAAACTTTGATATGTGAACTCTTGGCTACAATGTAGATATGAAAACTCTCGGTTGAACAAGGATTTTTCAAACTCTCGACCGAAAACCGGTCTGCAAATTCTCGGTTGAAAAACGCTCTGCAAACTCTCACCGAAAAAACGCTTTGCAAACTATCGGCTAAAAAACAAAGTAACAATTCTCGAATGAGAGGTTGATGAAAACTATCTCAGACGAAAGCCTATACATACACTTCTCAGGCGAGAAATTGTGGAATCCCGTTGAAATTACGAGAGTTTAATGTGTCGGCCCCTAAAAGATTCTCGAAGCATTATTTGACAAAACTCTCGACCGAGATATATTTTAAGTTTTCGTCTTAGAGTTTAAAACAACTTTCGGTTGAGAGATTTGCTTAACTTTGAGTTAGATTTCAAGCAAAACTAACCCTCGCCCGAGATATTTTAAATGTCTCGACCGAGAGTTTTTAGTCAACATTTCCAGCACCATTTCTGCAGTTTTTAGAAATGTCTCACTTTAGCAAGGGTGAAACATTGCAAAAAATGAGAATTACCTGTCGAAGTTTATGCCAGTAGATTCATCATTCAATCTACTTTCTCATCATATTTTTTTAAAATATTCATTTAAGATTTCTATTTTTTTCTAAACTTTATCATTAAAAAAATAGTGACTTAAAAATCAGTTACAATGAAAATTCAATATACTCATGAAAACAAAGCCAATTTTTTTTTTTAAATCACAAGGTTGTTCCTTGCAGTGTCCTCTTCAAAAAGGTGTTTTTAGTGTTTTTGATAAAAGTCACATTTGAAAGAAAATGAGACAACAAAATCATGTGTTAATAAGGCACCGTTTTTTGTACATATGTTATTTCAATAAATAATAAAAATTAGCATATAAGTCTGAAAATCCTCAACATATAGTCCATGCACAATTGCAATGAGCGTAGATTATGAGTATACATTTCGTTTCTCTGAAATAAATAACTATCTCTAAAAAAATGTTGGGCACAAAGGTCACTCATTATTCATACTTAAAATTTTAAAGTATATGTCATTGGTGCACGCCAAATTTGCCCCACTACATATCGATTATTTATTTTAAAAAAAACATGAGTACGTAGCTAACTATCTCTAAAAAAATGTTGGGCACAAAGGTCACTCATTATTCATACTTAAAATTTTAAAGTATATGTCGTTGGTGCACGCCAAATTTGCCCCACTACATGTCGATAATTTATTTTAAAAAAAACATAAGTACGTAGCTAATTCAATTTCTAAAACATTTGTGTTTACTTCAAGGTGAAATTCCTAAAGGAGATATCGGTTTGAAGGGGTTGAAGTTGAAAAACATAAAATTTTGCAATTTGTTTTTTCAAAAAACAAGCAAAAGTGTTTCCCAACTTCATGTTTTCACCCTTTATTAAATTAATCACTAATGTCGCTTTATAAAATTCTTTTAGCCTAAGTGACATTAATAATTAATTAATTCCCTATCCCGCCGACTATAGCCTACGGGAACTAGATAGGCCAATGAGTCGCTCATGGATGGTTATCCGGAAATGGACATTATACGCACATTTTGATTTCCCTAGACAAGCCAATAGAATAATTATTTTGATACCTCTTGAATTGAATATGACGGTTCCTTCATAAAGTCATCCATAAAAGATAGAAGCCCGTAATTCGATACCAAAATAAACAAATAAATAAATATGCCTTAATATGAATATTGCAAGACATGATGAAGACCAAAAAAATCAAGACAGTAAAAAAACGTCCAAATCTCATGAATAACCTTATTCACATGATATTGTGCAACAATCAATAACCACCTTATAATTGTGTCACCCCAACACGTGCCCAACTACATAAACCTTCATATAAAAGACTCCCAAATTCCCAATACACGTGAAGGTGAAAAAGAGACTTAGGGATTAGAAGCTAGAGGACTAACAAATATATGATATAGAATTATTTACAAGAGCCCTCATCACAATATAGGAGCTTGTGATCCATCCTTGTTTAGTTCCGTCACTTTTTCTTTTTCATCCTCTTACCTAAGATGCAGATCCAGTAGAATAATACAAATGAGGACCAATCCCCAATAAAAAGAAAGTTATGCTGCCAAATCCAATGACAAAATCAATCTCCATAGGAATAACAAGTAGTGTTCCCTCCTAACTATTAGGAACTATTTTGAAGTGCAAAGTGACCGAGAGGTGAAAGTAGCAGCTGCTGCTTATTGACTAGTCACTAGGGATAACGATTCTGTTTCCTGAGTTAATTTAATATATTATTATTATTATCATCATCATAAATTAAATTCTTACTACTATATAATTGGGTACAAATACAATACCAGCAAGTTTTGGGACTTTAGCAACGACATAACCGCACAATTTGTACAAAGTGAAAACAGGTTGCATGGTTTTTTCCTGCACACTGATTTTTGCACATAAAAGCTTGGCTATAAAAGCATTTAGCACACCATGGATAGAGGATGACGCCATTTGCATGCACAAAACCTTTACAAGTTCAACTAATTGAGAACAAATCACCAATCCAAGAAATTTGTGAAAAAACAACACCACTTAACACCATGTACCATATATTAGGTTTAATGCAGACATAAATGAGAAAATCACAAGAAGTTATAATAGAAATCAAGCAGCCAAAGAGAATAGATAACATGTTTATGTTGGGTATTGTATATCGTAAAAGAACTTCACTTGTATTCACAAAGAATACATTGTTCTTCAACCACTAAAGTTCAATGCGCATACGTATTTAATGGAACAGGAGAGGGATCAGTGTGACTGTCAAACATCATTTTTTTACCACGTTTAAAATAAATATCTACCACTAATTAAGGTGGACTTGGTGATAGTTTACCGAGACATACTAACTGCTGGAAGGTACAACTAATATACAATTAAAAACCAATAGCACAAGAGGTGAAAAATTACTTTCCAACATTCTCGTGTATTTCATTCCGCTACTTGCCCTTGCAGATGTATCTCTTCATCTTTAAGCATTTAGAAGCAAACTTAATAATCCATTATCTATATCTCGATTATAAATGGTGTTTACAAGTCCCATAAACTTATTCTTTGGATATTTGTGGGCATTAATAAATTATCTTATGTTATCTTATCTAATCCCAGGAAATTCTGTATTGATAGACCGAGGCATTTACATTTGTTTGTAAATATCTTATACAACACACAGAGATCCTCTGTACTGTCACATTCAACTTACTTGAGATTACCATTGCAGATAATCTGATAATAGTATATTTATTCCAAGCCTTGTTTAGGAGACAAGGATACATTTCTGCAAGTTCTAGATGTTTGATATTCATTTCAAACTATTTTTTCTAAGAAAATACATGTCATTTTCAGTTAGATTTTACCTGAGTTTGACCTGATATTCTCACATCATGGAATAGCATGTCAAAGGTAAAACCCGTTCTGGTCAATAGCAAAGTGTCCTGGCCATAAACTTAGGGACAGACAAGAAACATGTGTTGGATCCAAGATACAGACATGTATTTCTTACCAGCATGGTATGTTCCATTAAGAAAACAAGATGGCTTGCATTTTCAGAATCCAAAAAGGATATAGACTATTATATTCTAGTTAACTAAGTTCCAAAGGAACTTAGTTTGTAAAACTACTGCAATCAATCAACCTTGAAGTTTAAAGTTTAAACAGATCTTGTAAAACTTGGTCAACTGTCATTACATAAATTGGAAAATGGGGATCATGTTTAGATATGAAAATAGACACGAGTGACCAAGATATTTTACTATATACACACATACTGGTTATTTCAGATATACAACCCCCCAACTAGCAAACCCATTTTATAGATTCTGTATAACAAAAGAATAATAGATGGAAATGTCCAGAAACTTCAGGTAACAATAGCACCGGAATGTTTAAAGAATTAGTTTTCCACAAAGATATGGAATATCTAAATAATTTACATGTTTTACAGAAATAAAGGTGGCCCCTAGAGTTAATAATGAGACCATGATCAGAAGGTATGTAATATATCTTTGATACAGTACAGAATAAAGAATCGCTTCAAGAGCAGCTTACATTTTCAACATCCAAAACAGATACATATTGAACATACCATTATACAAGAACTGACCCTACAAAACACTCGTTCTCTTCAACTTCAACTTGAAAAGACAGTGCAAGAAATGTGGGTCTGAAGTACATCAATAGCAAATGTGCTAATCACATTAAAGACATTCACTACTTTACTGTCAGGACATCTTATACTTGGTACCATTGATTATATTTTCACCTGATTTGCACTGTTCAGGATCAATGTGTGGCCTTGTCTCCTTTGGTGTAGTATTTTTATGAATTTCATGCAAAGGGTGTGACAGGATTGAACCAGGCGATGTATGTGGATAATTTTTGGTGAAAAACAGTTTTTTATCCATACTTTTGTCACTACTTGTTGATTCTCCAAAATCATTCATTTTTATGAATTCTTTTGTATCCAACACTGCAAGCTTTGCTGAAATATGTCGTTTTTCTCTTTCAAGTGCTTCACGTAGGACTATCAGGTCATGATGATTGTGTTGGCGAATTAACTTCATTGGCACTTTTAGGAGTACCTGCAAGAAAACACAAACATGCTTTATACTCATAAAGTGCTTAATGCATCTATTGTTTTCAGCAGCAAAGGTAACAAAATAACAAGTGCTTGCATTCAAGAAATTGTCTGTCCCTTTTTCAAATGTGCTATCTTCGTCCAAGAATTATTGTTTTCGGTTATACTGCTTACAGTTTCCTTTGACTAAACAGCTTGAGGCATTTCTATGACATGAAAATCACCCTAGACATGCCACCTGGCCTCATCTGCACTCACTCAGAAGGTGTTGAGCCCCAATTTCACCGTTAATACAAGCTCAGTCACTTCACAACTTACCACTAGACCACAATCACATGGGCCGTCCAAGAATATGTATCCATACATATCTCTTGCTTTTTCCATGATCTATTTTACCAATGATGGTATGAATTTGATGCATTTTAATCTCCCTTGTGGGTTATTGGTTTCTACTGAGGACAATAAACACTTGAGTGAAAACTATTAAATTTCACCCTTCATTCTCTGTCCTGTATCAACAACTATCAATCTTCACTAGTAATAAGTCGTAAAGACACTGACATCTGTAAATTGTCAGACATGCGTGGTCAGAGCACAGCCCGCAGCTATCTTGTGCATAAGCATGAGCAAGAAACATGTAGGTTAACTAATAGTGTGGATGATGATTATTTGATCATTTATTTTTCACTCTAATCTATGCATTTACCATATCTGAAGCTTCTAGGCTGAATATAGATTGCATTTCTGCTTAAGGACAATGGCCATCTAGAGCATGAAAATTAGATTCTATGCCATTCAATCCAGATACTTGAAAACAGCTTATGTGGGAAGGTATATGATTGACTTGCAAGCTTATTCATGCTCACCTCAACCTCAATGCCAAAGATATTCTTGAATATTCAGAATCTATGTTTGTAGAAAACTAGGCCCTCGCTGCTTTATTCTGCCACAATATGAAAATACTATATTTATATCTAGGTCTTCTTTCATCATTCAATGAGGTTTTGCACCTGTTAAGTTAGGGTGAACAACCATGCTCCACAGTGCTAAGTTTAACATACACTTAATTGATCAAGGTTAAGCCCCCAAACTCCTCTACTTGGAAAATAATAACATCAACTCATCGCATACATATCAGTTACTATCTTATTATTTTGCTCTTATTATCCACCTCAATCTCAATAGCCAAGACATTCTGGAATATTCAGAATCTAGTAGAAAACTAGGCCATTGCCGGTTTCTACTCGGTAACAGTATGAAAATACAAAATTCTTATGCAGACCTTGTGTCATCTTTTTTATGATGTTTTGCACCTGCAAAGTTAGAGTGAACAACCATGATGCTCCAGTGCAAAATTTAACTTGCAATTAATTGATCAATGTCATCGTTAACCCACCATATTCAAATAATCATAAAACAATAACATCAACCAATTGCATGCATCTCATTTATTAACTTCACATATTAGTCTGCTGTTATTACTGCATTGTACCCAAAAGTTTTATTCAATAAATTACAAAGTCAGAAATGTATATCAACAATACAACTTGGACATTTATGGTGCTCCTCCAAATTAACATACTGTTGAAAATAAAAAAAATTACATTCTGAACACCAAAAAATCCAAAAGTTCGTTCCTTTCCTAACTTCACTTCCTTTTCCCTTTCAAGTTTAAATTCAGCATCACCATGATAGTCTAAACATACCTCCAAATTTCTAGTTTGATTTCTTTTTTACTTTAAGATTGGGAGTTAGTATTACGTACCTGAACACCAATGGTCCTTGGTTGAGTGTAATTAGGCTTAATAATCCCTAAATATAAAGTTGGACCCCAAAATATCACTAGCTAAGAATAACAACTTTAAATATTTAACGAGGGATATATATATATATATATATATATATATATATATATATATTATTTGGTTTTCCTTTTGTTACAAATTCTTGTCTATTCAAGCATTATGACCCTATGAAGGTGGCACTTGATTTTTATGGAGTGACATTCCTTTCAACATTGCCTGGAAAAACCTGTTCTGCCAGCTTATATTTAATGTTGTTATTATTGGCCTGGGGTATAAGGCCCCTACCTATGAGCTTAAGAGGTCATGGGAATTCAGAGAATGCATTATGATGTTAGATGGTTGGACTTATCAAAAGGGTAGGACTAGGAACCTTCTTAATTTCTCAGTAAATTGTCCCAGGGGGACTGTTTATTAAATCTGTTGATGAATCTGCACTTATTACAAATGCAAGATTATTATGTGAGTTGTTGGACGGGTTCATCCAAGACAGGTGCGTTGTCCAAGTCATAACGGATAACACTGCTATTATGCGGTTACTGGCAGGTTGCTTATGCTGAGGTATCTGACCTTGTTTTGGACTCTCCTTGTGTGGTGCATTGCATTGATTTGATTTTAGAGGATTTGGGAAAAATTGCTTATGTCAAAGATATTGCTGAATAGGCTAGGAGAATCACAAAATTTACATAAAATCATACATTTGTACTTAGCTTGATGATAAAATTCACAAATAACAAGAAGTTGGTGCATCCAGCAATCGCATTTTTTGCCACTAGCTTCATCTCACTTCAATCTCTCCCGGCTCATATGTCGGAAGTGAAGAAAATGTTCCTTTCAGATGAGCGGTATGCATCGCCATTTAGCACTAAACCGAAGGGGAAACACATATGTAGGCTAGTGTCATATCAGGAGAATTTTTGGGCAAGCGTGGACGAGGTGTGTGCCACTAGTGAACCTTTGGTAAAATTTCTTCGGTTGGTTGATGGAGACAAGCCTGCAATGGGCTACTTGTATGAGGCCATGGATAGGGCCAAAGAATCCATTTGTGCCTATCATGAGAACAAGAGGGATCATGGGAATGAAAAATGATTAATTGTATTGAGGGTCATTGATGAGTGTAGAGAGATGGTTATTGAGGTGACAATGGGTAAGTTGCGGTTGGAATTGCATTGTTCTATTGGGCTTTAGCCACACATGCTAGTTTGAGTAGTAACAAGCTCTATGTTAAGTCAAATCAACATGAATAATTGGTGCTAGAACCTACTTAATCAAGAAGATAACAAAAGATTAAATTCAAAATTGTAAGTACAAAAAAATGGACAAATGGAACACTTCATATATTTATGAAAGATGATTTACATGTACATACCAACAACTTATCACAAGTTGGTACAAGTCAAGCTCTCAAAACCCTACATAGTGAAACCATAAGAATGCCCTAACCACCAACTCCACTAGCCAGGATAACTCTTGAGTCCTAACCAAAGCTAGTCACCTTACCAAGGATATTCAACAACCTAACAGACACATTGAGAAGTCCTCCCTGGCACCTACACTTGCATCCCACAAGTGTACAAGAATGTCTCCCTCTATCTCCTTCTTGCCACTTATTCTGATACTAGGACATTCGAGAGGCAGTATGGGTGATGAACACCCATAAAGCCACTAATGAGGAGAGATTTCAAGAGGAGTTCTTCAAGCATGGTCTCCATGCTCTTGATGGGCACCTTGCAGACCTATTGAACCATGTTATTTGTACCGATTTCCCACAGACTTGGACACACCACACCATTCACCAGATCCACAAATCAGGCCTCAATGTAGATCCGGACAACTACTGGATAATCATCATGGGTCACATATTCTCTAAGCTCTATGATACAATTCTCCATATGAAGCTTTTTGCATAGATGGAGAGGAGACATCTTAGAGCTAGGAGACAAGCAGGTTTCTGACTTGCCTATCATACTACTAACCACATCTATAACTAAAGCGTTGCAAGAACAGAAAATTCTTCAATAAAGATTGAATGTGTAAGAGTATATTTGATAATGAACGAATGATGATTACAATACTCTCGTGATGATGTACCTTTACAGGCATTGATTGGCCATGAAAATGAATAGGTGTGTCCTATGACTCTTCGTTAAAGACTAATCTTATTTATTAGTTATTAATTCTGCTATTTATTATTATGTATTATTATGTTTGTAACATTGCCACCTCCTTAAGGAGTGCTCTGTTTTCAAAGCATAATAAATTGGATTTTCTATGGTTAAGCATGTTTCTTTGGCGACATCATCTTTGTCGATGTCTAATTGTAAGAACTTGACTTGGTTTCAAACTTGGGTATCCACACAGGCTATGCATCACACCCTAAAGTTTCTTATTTGGTCAAAGTAATGAGGGTATGGAATTTGTAGTTTACAGTGACTGCAAAATTGTATGGAGACTAGTTGTTGTATGGACACGGATTATTGTGATGATGCAGCGGATTGTACAAACAGATCACAGCGTATGGAGAAAAGTACAAAGTATAGAACAAACAGTACAAAATAGTATAGATTTTAATGGCAGAATGTTTGTACAACACAACAATATGGAATAGTGGCAGGTTTGTATGATTCTTTTATGGATTTGTTGATTGTATGGAAGAATAACTAGTAGTTATGTATGGGTTGTATGAGTTTTTGAGTGATTTAACCCACAAAATTGGCCAAGTTTGGCTCTGATACCAATGTAGCGGAAGTGCTACAAGGACAAAAAATTCTGCAATAGAGATTGAATAAGTAAAAGTATGTTTGATAATGAATGAATGATTATTACAATACTCTCGTGACGATGTACCTTTTTTGTTGATAATGTTACTTCGGAAGATATTCTTCATTGTATTATTTGTATTATTATTATTATTGTACTTGTTTGTATTTTTACTGTACCTCCTTTCGGGGATGTTTTCCCTTTGATTGGAGATGTCATTAATGTAATTGATCATATAAGAGTCAAGGTAAAACCTCCGTTATAAGTTGGGGCAATAGTCCCCAAGGGAATAAGTATAAAATGTATTTTTGATTCTCCCTAGGAGAAGTCGTCCCAGTAAGGTCCAAAAGTTGGCCATGTTGGACCAAAAGGTCACACAACTAAAGAATATAAATACAGAGGTGTCCTCCCTCATTTGGACACAAAGCAAGTGCAAGCAAGTTCATTCCTAGGGTGAGAGAGACAAGTTCGCTCGTGAAAAAGAAGAAGCAGTTGTTATCACACATATATTGCAGTTGGGCTACCATGATGCAGCATATAGATTGATTTCTTTATTTTTTCCGAGCTATTCATTCACATGGGATTTTAGCATGGATCATTACAGCCTCAGCCATTTCAGAGCCTTGTTTAGCAGTGTTTCCTTTCCAGGACTAAGATTCACTTGGCCATTCAGATGATTTCAGTGGTGACCTAGTTCATTTGAGCAGAGTAGCAGAGCAGATATGGTACACACAGTTACAGAAAGGCTTATCACATGGAAAGAGGTATATGGTGAGATCATGTATTTGTTTCCTTGGTTTGTGTGTGCTTTGTGATGTATATTAAACACCTAGGCTGGTTTTGTTAGGATGATCATTGTGACCTATGCTTATATGCTAAGTCACATGGTTCGAATTCGAATTCGAGTTCAAGAACCATTTGATTCGGTTCGAATTCGAATTTTCAGATGAGATTCGTCTTGAGATTCGAATATATATATATATATAATAAAATTATTAATAAAATATGCTATTTAAATAAATTTTAACCTATAAAATGAAATATATTATGCAGCATGCTTAAATAGTTTAAAAAATAAACAATAAAATTGAAATGTGTCTCCTAAGTCCTAAATATAAGAATAAATATGTTTAGTAAACACGAAAAATAAAACAAAGATACTAGAACTTATAAGTTTATAACTCAATACATAATTTAAAAAGAACATCTTAACATAATATAAAGCAAAAAGACAAACTATAAGTTTATAACATAAATTATAATACAGAATTTAAAAAAACATAATACATAATTTTAAAATAAGGTTCAAATTCGCCGAAGACCCAAGCCTAAATAAATAATGCCATCCACTATTTTTTAGCGCCCATGTGACCACCACGGTTTTGTACAAAAATTGCGTATGCAGCCCAGACAAAGCGAGGCTGAATTTTTTGCGACTAGAGAATACAAATGCTCAAGAAAATACAGCGCAGCGCCCACATTCTACACCTCACTGTTATACGTTTCCTTTTTTCGGGGTGTTTTAAAATTGGGTTTTGGATCAATCATTTCTACGAATGAATATTGAATAGGTGTAAAAGGGTAAAGGCCTGAAATATAGTTGTTGGTCTTGCGACCGCACCAAGATCGAACTCCAATCTGCCCTGCGAGTATATGGAAACAGGTACAGGTCACCGGATCGATCTCCAAGAACTCTAGATCGATTCCTATTCTTTGCCGAATCATGTGAAGCTTGAACCTTTGCGACCGTCGGCGATTTTGTTTCGATTTTTTTATCAAATTCAGCATTAAATTCGTTTTGAAATTCGAATTCGGAAGAAATTCGAATTCGCCTTGAAATTCGATTTGTTTCGATTTTTTTATCAAATTCGGCATTAAATTCATTTTGAAATTCGAATTCGCCTTGAAATTCGATCTTGAAATTCGACTTGAAGTTCGATCTTCAGATTCGCCGAATGTGATTTGAATTTTTTTTTTCCTTGAGATTCGGCGAATTTCGAACCTCAAGGTTCAAATTCGCCGAATCATGTGACTTAGCTTATATGTATACTAATGCTTGAACTTGTGCTAAGACTGATCAAAGAACTCAATGTTGAAGACTATTGCTCATGCCATGCTTTATACAAATGATTAAAACTTAGTGCCATGTTGGTTCCATATGTCATTTGTCCCCATCCATCCAGTTCATCCGTTATCTGAATTTTATCTCATGATTTAGATTGGCTGAGACTTGTGAGATTGAAGATCTTTACCCCATCTTGACCCCTGTGCATGATAGACTCCATGTTGTTATGTGTCTTTGGCTATTAAGTATGTGGCTTGGCCAGTATGGTTGGGTTCACCGAGTAGTTCTCCTTTAGTCCTCAAAACAAGTACTCTACCAAATAGTGTTGCTAAACACTAAAGCATCGGAACACATGAATGCTATATCTAAATGATGCCAAGTAAATGTTTAAAAAGTAGTCAGTGGCCAAGGGGTTGATCACTCATTCTTTGTATAATGTAAGACTCATATGCCCTCCACAGGGGCAGCAAGGTGAGGCAAATCTGTCGAGGCTATGGATTGCTCGCTGACAGCAGGGCTAGGCCTTAGTCATTTACTGGAGCCCAAAAGGATTTCCAAGGCACCTGCTCTTGTAGGCTAGCTACTATCTTATGTGAAAGTGAAAGTTATTGAAAAATCTCAATGGTAAAGGATGAGCACTCATTCATTGTATAGTGTTCGACTCATTTGCCCCCACAGGGCAACAGGGGAAGACTAATTTGCAAAGGTTATGTCTTAGTCATTTATTGGAGCCCAGAAGGCTTCCAGAGCACCTGCCTTTGGAGGTTGACCAATATTGCAAAGTAATGTAAAGGAAAACTTGCTAGAGCCTGAAGGAAACAAGTCCAAATACTTTATCCATTTGTGAGACACCGCCATTCCCTGTTACTATCTGCCATGTATATCTTTTTGGTTGAGTGTATCGGTTATCATTCGGAGAGATCACATAATCAAAGTCATTCATGAGTCATTCCCCTTTACCTTAAGCCTTGTTTTCCACCTCCACCCAACACTAGCAGACTATTTAAACTTTGTAAGCATGGCATGCACAAGAAACTTCCAGAAGGTTCAATGATCTTTCAAAGGCATAGGTATATCTTACTTATTATTATTATTATTATTATTGTCACCATGATTTTGAATAACATGACTTAAGTTGTAATGTCCTCTTCTGGTTAGGCATTTGAGGACCAACCCGCTAACCTATGTGATTCCTGTGGGTTCAAGCGGGTACTGACAGTTAAGGAATCAAATGAAAACTGATGCCATCTATAGAAAATCTAGGGCATCAATATAATATCACCATTGGGTCAAAGAGGGCCAGCGGAGCCAAAGGCCACAGACATGCATGACATCTAAGCATTATTTAATGATGCATGCGCCCGATTAAGTCACCATGCGCATGCATACAAGTCAACTGCAAATTAGAAGTTAAAGTGACCTAATTAGGTCAAAAGTTAGGGTTGTTGAAAGTTATAAAAGAAAGATAAAGTGAATGGAGACTTTACTTTTGATTATTATATGATTTTGGAGCTCTTGAGCAGCAGCACAACGTGCGGCCACAACAGTTGGGGTTGAAGATGGCGTCTTCACCTAACGGGGTTTCGGCAGTGAGATATCTGCCCTAGTCTCATCTAGGGTAAACCATCCAGGTTCACCATCCGCTCTTCAATTTATTCATTCCTTTATAGTTATCCAGTATCCATCAGAGATTGTTTGCAGGGGCAAGTGTGTAGCCATAAGGGGGTTTTTAGCTAGAAAACCCCAAATCATTCGCTCGGTCCTCAGATCTCAGTTTACCTTTAGAACCCAGGCACCATTCTCATCATCGGTATCATACTCCAGTACTCGATGATTATCAGATCTGGTCTTGCTCATCCAGAGCAGTGATCAACAATCTTGGGATCAGGGAGCGTGAGCAGTTAAACCTCCAGATCAATTCGCTAGCCTGCCTAAAGACCTCGGAACTTCCGCATGTGTCAGGCATCCTCTCTGGCACAGGAAGGCTACCACTCCTGCAAATTCTCAGCTTCAACGGACACCTTCTTCACTAAAAACGTCACCCTTAGCTGATTTTGGGTTCGTGCTACTGGGGTATTAGCGGAGGCAGAAGGTACCGGTTCATCTCCAGATCGGCTCTTGATGCATGCATATTCTCTCAGGAGCATTTCAGCCAACTTATCAGTGGTAAGTGTTGCATTCTATCTTACAAACCCTAACCCTGATTTCAGCTATAAAATAGGGAATTTTTTCATGGTAGTTTGCATGCCCGACTATTATAGTAACTTTGCATAGAATTAGAAGATATCAGTATTTGGGATATTACAGTGCTATCAGAGCATGTTCCTTGCCAACTATGGGCTTGAACATGAGAAGTAGATGAATACAGAAGAGGATACTTTTGTAACCTATAGGAAAAGAAGGGGTAGGTACATAGAGGACTTTGAGGATATCCAACTAGAAGATACCAACTCAGACATGGACCCAACAGGTATACACTCTGACAGGGGAAAAGGAATAGGAGAAGATGAGGACAGAATGGAGTTTCGCAACTTAGTATCTGCATTGCAAGACTTAGCCAAAGTGCAAAAATATGTACTCAATGCAATCAACAGATTATCGGCGAAACCAGAACCAAGTAACAACAATACACCTCCCTCACCAATAGACAGAGGGTCTACAAGTAGCAGTGGGAAGGTTGCATACACCAATATACATAATACACCTCACATATATAGCAAACCTTCCAACAAGCCTACTATGCCTCACTTCTTAGCAGATGCAGTAGGAGGTCCAGTCATGCAGGTAGAGCCTAGCGAACCCTTTTGGGGCTTATTTGCAGGAATACAGGAACTTAGGGGATGAGTTTCATGCAGCCATGTCTTTTTCGGATTTTTGCAACATGAAAAGTAGGAACAGGCCCAGGAATTTCAACAAGGGATTCAATCATAACTATGAGTTGCAGAAAACCTTGGGTAGGTTGACCATCCCAAACTTTGATGGGAATCGCGGAGGTTCAGCAAGGATATGGGTTCAAAAGTTGGATACCTACTTCCAACTCAATTCCATGACAGAGACAGATGCCATTAAATTGGCTACACTCCACCTGGACGAAGAGGTTCATGAGTGGTGGTACCATGAATTAGTGACATTAGGTCACAACACCATTCACTCCTATGGTGATTTCACTTAGAAACTCATGGAGAGGTTCGACAGGAAGGATCCAGAGATACATTTCAGAGAGTTGGCTCAACTCAAACAGACAGGTAGCGTAGAGGCCTTCATCTCAGAATTCCAGAGGATAGTAGTCATGGTAACTGATGTGTTAGAGAGCAGGTTGACGATGTTGTTCACTGATGCCCTGACAGAGCCACTACGGGGATGGGTGAAAGCCTACAAACCCCCCACTCTATAGGATGCCATTAGCAGAGCCAGAGATCTCCAAGATTCAATTCTGAAGAACAGGTTCCCTCTCAAAACCAACTTTCCAGTTAGGGACAAGGGCAAGAAACCTTTCCAGCAGGATTTTCCCAAGAAAACATGGTTAGACGAGGAGACTAGGAAAGATTTGAGGTGAAAGAAATTATGTTTTACTTGTCAGGAACCATGGGTGCCAAGACACAGGTGTGCAGGGAAGGTAAAGGCTCACTACATCGAAGTGTATTCGGACAGTGACGAGGAGGACTATGAACATGAAGCAACAGAAAAACTACAGGCAGCAGAGGAAGAATCACTACAGGGTGATACACTAGAGGGAGTCATTGCTATGTTATCTAGAGTACCGAGATTCCAAACTCTCAGGGTCAGAGGAGTAGTATAGGGCCACAAAGTGGGAGTATTGATTGATGGGGGAGCAACCCACAATTTCATTGACTCCGCTTGGGTAGCCAAGAGGGGTATTCAGACAGAGAAGTTCGGAGGATTTACTATAGTAGTAGCCGAGAACTCCAGCATGGAGTGCAACTATTGGATTCCAAAATTGAATGTCACATTAGGCAACTACTAGATGACAGATTCATTTTATGTAGTAGATGTGGCAGATACTCATGTAGTATTAGATGTTCAATGGCTTTATTCAATAAGGAAATACACTACAGACTATTGAGCAATGGAAATGGAATTCCAAGGGCCAGACGGAAAACGGGTAGTTTTGAGGGGCATGAACACTTATCCCCCAAAACCGGTTTCTTCACAGAGAATGGAGGCAGTACTCAGACAGGATGACATAGAATAGGTTGCAGAATGTTTTGTCACCTTTAGGAAACCTCCAAAGAACAACACACAACACCCAAGTGATATTCAGGCCTTATTACAGAAGCACAAAAAGGTATTTCGTGACCTTCCAGTAGGTAGACCGCTAGACAGGGGCTTTGAACACATCATTGAGCTAGAGGAGCGTACACAGGCAATCATCACCACTCCTTATCGGCATCCCAAAAGATACAAGGATAAGATTGAGAAGACGATCAAAGAATTGTTGGAGCTTGGATACATTCAGCCCAACTCTAGCACCTTCGCATCATCAGTGGTCTTGGTCAAGAAGAAGAATGGTACACTGCGAATGTGCATCGATTATCGAGCACTCAACAAAAAGACCATCAAAAACAGGTATCTCATCCCTAGGATTGATGAACTCATGGACGAGCTGCGGGGTGCCAAATACTTTTCAAACATTGATCTTCGCTTGGGGTACCATCAGATCCAAGTAAGGGATCAAGACATCTCTAAAAGAACTTTCCGTTGTTGCTATGGTCACTATGAATTCCTGGTCATGCCTTTTGGACTTACCAATGCTCCAGCCACTTTTTGGTCATCCATGAACCATACTTTTAGAGTTCAGTTACGTAAGTTTTTGCTAGTATTCTTTGATGACATCTTGATTTACAGCAAAACATGGGAGGAACATCTGAAACACCTGTACGAAGTATTGAGCATTCTAGAAGAACACTCGCTTTACGCGAAAATGTCCAAGTGTGAATTTGGCATGAAGGAAATGTTGTATCTAAGGCACATAATCAATAAGAAAGGAGTACAGGTTGTCATGGAGAAAATCCGATATATCAGGGATTGGCTCACGCCAAAAACAATCACAAAATTGAGAGGCTTCTTAGGCCTTTGCACTTATTACCGAAGGTATGTTAAGGGGTTCTCCCAATTCGCCACACCCCTCATAGATCTCACAAAGAAGGGGGCATTCACTTGGACAAAATTAGCACAGAAAACTTTTGAGGAGATGAAAGTCAGTATGAGTTCTTGCCCAGTTTTATCATTACCAGACTTCTCACAACCATTTGTAGTAGAATGTGATGCCTCAGGGGAAGGGCTAGGAGCAGTATTGATGCAAAACCATCACCCTATTGCATTTGAGAACCGAAAACTGAAGAACTACGAGCGCCACTACTCCATATATGACAAAGAAATGCTAGCCATCTTACATGCTCTCACGAAGTTCAGACATTACCTGGTGGGCAGTAAGTTCAAAATCAAGACAGATCATAACAGCCTCAAGTACTTTTTGGAGCAGAAGGAACTGAATGAGCACCAACAGAAATGGGTCAGTAAAGTACAAGCCTACGATTTCGAGATAGAGTATGTAAAGGGTAAGAATAATATAGTAGCCGATGCATTATCCAGGCGACCTACTTCATTATCTCTCATGGGTATATCTACAGATTGGAGGGCTCTCCTCTCAGTAGAATACTCCAAAAATAAATTCACTTGCGAATTATTGGATGGACAGGTTCAGGATGAGAGGTATAGAATTGTCGATGACATCATCTATTACAAGAATAGGATATACCTCGTCCCAGAATCATCTTTAAGAAAGAAAATCATACAGGCGACACATGAGTCTCCACTATCAGGACATCAGGGTTTCTTGAAGACCTACAGGCAAATCTGAGAGAGGTTCTCATGGAAGGGCCTCAAGGGGGAGGTTATGCAGCACGTGCGGGAATGTAGCATATGTTAGCAGAACAAGATTGAGCACATCCATCCAGCGGGGTCGCTTCAGCGACTACCGATTCCGGAACAAAAGTGGGAAAGTATCTCCATGGACTTCATTATAGGATTGCCCAAGGTCCAAGGGCGATATTGCTTATATGTCGTGGTTGATCGACTGACAAAATTCACACATTTCTTCTCTATATCATCTGATTACTCCGTAGCCCAGGTAGCTGAGTTTTTTTTTTCAAGGAGGTCTTCAGGTTACACGGGGTACCTAAAACCATTGTCAGTGATCAAGACAGTAGATTCACAGGTGCCTTCTGGCAGGAGCTATTCAGATTAGTGGGGACCGAGCTTGCTACCATAACAAGTTATCATCCCCAGAGTGATGGACAAACTGAGATCGTCAACAAGTGGATTGAAGGATATCTGAGGAACTATGTAATAGGGCAGCAACGAACCTGGATTAAATGGCTACACTTAGGGGAGTACTGCTACAATACTACCTACCACATGTCTATTAGGATGACACCTTTTAAGAAATTATATGGCTACGAGGCCTTGGACTATGCAAATTTAGCATTCGAAGACAGCAGGGCTCCTAAGGCAAAGGATTGGATACAGGACAATCAGGATATTCTTAAAATCCTGAAAGAGAACTTATAGACAGCCCAGAATCAGCAGAAGTTGTATGCAGATAGACATAGGATTGAGTGGAGCTTTGAAGTAGGAGATCTGGTATACTTACCGCTCCAACCCTATAGGCAGTCTTCACTTAAGAAGAAAGGAGCGGAAAAATTAAAACTTCGCTTCTACGAACCTTATAGAATAATCAGGAAGGTGGGAGAGGTGGCATATGAACTAGAACTGCCACGGGAGAGCAAAATTCACAATGTATTCCATGTGTCCAACCTGAAAAAGACCATTGGACAACACATTGCTCCATCAACATAATTACCTCATTTAGATGATGAGGGACTATTGATATTGGTTCATGAACGAATCATACAAACTCAAGAAAGAAAACTCCGAAACCGGGTGATTAGAGAATACTTGGTCCAATGGAATGAATTACCTCCAGACGATGCCACATGGGAAGGAGAACAGGTATTGCAGCATCCCAGTTTGCAGTTGCTTGAGGACAAGCAATCTCAAGCGGAAAAGACTGTAATGTCCTCTTTTGCTTAGGCATTTGAGGAGCAACCCGCTAACCTATGTGATTCCTATGGGTTCGAGTGGGTACTGACAGTTAGGGAATCAACTAAAGACTGATGCCATCTACAGAAAATCTAGGGCATCAATATTATATCACCATTGGGTCGAAGAGGGCCACCGGAGCCNATAGGCTTTTCGCAGTTGAAAGTTATAAAATAAAGATAAAGTGAATGGAGACTTTACTTTTGATTATTATCTAATTTTGGAGCTCTTGAGCAACAACACAATGTGTGGCCACAACAGTTGGGGTTGAAGACGATGTATTCAGCTAACGAGGTTTCGACAATGAGATATCTGCCCTAGTCCTATCCAGGTTAACCATCCGCTCTTCAATTTATTCATTCCTTTACAGTTATCCAATATCCATCAGGGATTGTTTGCAGGGGCATGTGTGCAGCCGTAAGGGGGTTTTTAGCTGGAAAACCCCAAATCATTTGCTAGGTCCTCAGATCTCAGTTTACCTTCAGAACCCAGGCACCATTCTCATCATCGATATCATACTCCAGTACCCGGTGATTATCAGATCCGGTCTTGCTCATCCGAAGCAGTTATCAGCAATCTTGGGATCAGGGAGACGTGAGCAGCTAAACCTCCAGATCAATTTGCTAGCCTGCCTAGAGACCTCAGAACTTCCGCATGTGTCAGGCATCCTCTCCGGCACGGGAAGACTACCACTCCAGCAAATTCTCAGCTTCAACGGACACCTCCTTCACTGAAAATGTCACCCTTAGCTAATTTTGGGTTCGTGCTGCTGGGGTATCACTGGAGGCAGAAGGTACCAGTTCATTTCAAGATCGGCTCTTAATGCATGCATATTCTCTCAGGACTCCAGGAGCAATTCAGCCAGTTTATCAGTGGTAAGTGTTACATTCTATCCTGCAAACCCTAACCCTAATTTCAGTTATAAAATAGGGAAGTTTTGCATGGCAATTTGCACGCCTGGCTATTTCGAAAACTTTGCATAGAATTAAAAGATATCAGTATTTGGGATATTACATAAGTTGAGTTTTGATATACACGATTGGAGCATTTCTTACCTTGAATACATGCAGGATCATATTGGTATAGTATCTCACCTACAGTTTGGGTACTTTGACCTGGTCAACCCAGTTGACCAAGTCAAACACGATTCCCAAGGCAGTGACTCAAAAAACAACAATTCCTATATTTATTCCAGACATGCCCAAGACCAATACCGCGGTTTCAATTCTCAGAGTTTGGCCTTAGATTGCACGTTCATTGATTATTATCACTTTATTATTGGCAATATTTTCTTATTATGGCAGTGATTTTGGTTCTCTTAGAGCATTGCAGTGTTCCATGGGGTATGGGTAGTCACTTATACCATTCTTCTATGTTTCTAGATCATCTAATATAGTCAGTGTGTCCCAGTTCTTAGCTTGGACAGAGTTATGATGATTTTATTCAGTTCCAAAGGACGCACCAAAAATGAACTAGGAAATTCACTGAAAAAATTGATTTGGCCTGTTGGGCCAAGGAAATGGTAGGGAAACTTCTCAAATGATGTGTTTTGGCTCCTCGGATAGTTCTTCAATAGTTTCAGTCAGCATTGGGTATGGGATTATTTTGTTTTGTCTTAGCCAGTGAGGACGTCCCCCAAGGGGCGCCCCTCAACTTGGCCAATTGATGTGTTATATTGTTATATCCTATGTTACGAGGTTGTAATGGGGCATAGGGTGAATTAAGCCCCTACTGACCCCCTTTGATGTACTATCACATCATATCTTATGTTATCTTGTGATTTCCACCTTAGGGAGGCGTCCTTGAGCAAAAGTGCACCCCCCTTTGATGTGGTCACCTTAATCCATGTTTTGATCCATATATTGATCCATTTATTGATTATCTCCACCATTGATGATGTCTTAATCTCAATTGTAGAATGATAGTTAGGTAAAATGCGGACACACTCTCAAGCTGTTTAAGAGATGTGATCCCCCCATTGTAAACCATGATCTTTGGCATTGGAATATTGAGTAAAGAGATTTTTCTAGAATTCAACATTTGACTCTTGTTAGATAAATGAATGAGATGATGATTGGCATTGTTTTTGTTCCACATTGAGATAAATCCAACATAGTTTTTGTACCTTTTTCTTGTACCCGTTCATCTCCAAGTTGAAGGAGGCGATTCTGCGAAAGGCGCAATGGTGGGGAGACTCACTCTATTGGCGAAACTTGGCATGGCTTATCAGGGAGTTGATACTTCTTTATAATTTCTTTTCCCTGTACCTTATTTATCTCGCAGATCCTGCTTGATTTGGTGTGCTATTAGTTTTTCTTTGGCGTGGCAGGTTGAAGGGGTGATAGGGTCACTGAACAAAGCTTCAATTCATCAAATTCTTGCCTGAAACTCTCATTTGATCGAAAGGACATTCTTCATCATCGAGGAGCTTATCTACATGATTCAGGTACGTTTCTCAAGTTAGTTCTCTGTGCTTTAATTTTTCATGTATTGCTCATCATTATTTTTACTAAAAAAACCCTCATTAAGAAGTAGGAAAAATCACCGAACCAATTTGCACTGGGAATTTGCAAATTTGGCGATTTGGATTTTGTTGGCCATCCCAAAAAACCCCTTCTCCCTCCTAGGCATTAGCATTAGACTCCATCTACCCATCTCCAGGCACTGATCCTCAAGAGAAAAGTGCCCCTCCTGGTCTGGCAACCAGTTCCCTGTGTGTTTTTTCCGGTTTTTGATTGGATTTTCTCATATTGTTGAATCTTTCATCCAAGTAAGTGTGTTGAAAGCCTTAATTCATCATATCAACCTTGGCCTGGGAATTTTCCATCGTTTTGCTTAAATTTCCCTAGGGTCCCAAGTTTGATCATCTAAACAAACACACTGATCCTAGATCCGATTCCAATTACATAAGTCACTGATCCATTTCACTTGAGTAATATTCATAATACCCCTAAACACTCATACTCAAGCATTCCTTAATTTCTATCTTACCCCTTAAATCTAGGATTTCTAGCTCTCACCTTATGTATTCCTTGTTTGTTGGTTTGATCTAGTGATTAGCTATAGCTCTGTCCTTCTAGGATAGGTCGGGGTCTCCCCCTTTGTCACTTGGGCATTCAGTAGCATAAAGTGAAGGATATCCTAACCGGCATGACAACCATCCATCTTTAGGGGGTTAAGGTATTCGTAGGTCACGACTTTGGTTCCCTGTCCCCTCTGCCATCCTGTACAGGATTACTCTATACGGGTAACTACAAAATCCGCGATAACAACAACAAAAGACATCTTATCTTTGGGTTTTCTATCTCGGTCTAACATTGTACTAAGTGACGAATCTATACAGAAGAAGTTGTTGGGTTTTCTCCCTAGTGGTTTCCCAGGATAAAATATTTGTGTCTTTCTTTTGTGTTGTGCTTGTCTATCTTTCAGTGATCCTAGTGCATTAGATTAAAGATCTAATATATTTGAATTAAATTGCAAACTCTAACAACCTTTATAGGCATCGACTAGCCACAAAAGTGAATAGGTGTGTCTTTTCACTCTTCGTTAAAGACTAATCTTATTTATTAAGTTTTAATTCTTGCTATTTATTATTAAGTATTTTATGTTTGTAACAACATCCTCATCGTTTCAGTCATCAATGAGGAGGTGCAACATCACTCTTCAAAAGTTTATTGATATTTTGTAGACTTTCGGAAAGGCTTCAACTATCTTCCCCAGGAGGCCCTTTTCCAAAAGCTCAAAGACATCGGTATTTCAAATCATAGTTGAAAATATTCGCATTGGCAAAAAATCAGCTATGGTCCCGAATACAACATCTCGGCAACATTGACAAAAAAATCGACAAAAAACAACAAACCATGGCAAACATTAAAAAATACAAAATATATTCATTTTTTTCATAACTTTAAACATATAAAGCAACAACAATATCAAATAAACACATTGGCACATCAATATGGAGATAACACTGATATATATATATATATATATATATATATGATGTGGTCAATGCCAAATACAAAATGATACATCAAAGTTTCAAAGACTGGAAATTTGGAAGTTTCAACACCATACAATATTGATGAAACTTCCCAATCCAAGTAATAAAATAAGGTAGAAAAAGCTTCCCATGCTTAATAAATAATTTTGTTGGACTGAAGGGTGCCTTTCTTATGAAGGTCATGATAGAGGAGTTCAATCAACTTCAATGTCAAGCATCAACACCACCAACATCAAGGTTCGTAGAGAGTTTGATGTGCTTAATTAAATTCCAATCCTTTACCCCCATACATAGAATTCAATGCAAACGTTTCAATCCTAAACTCCTGAAAACTATTAAATATGTTGAATTTTGAATGGGATCTAAAATTCTACTTTTGTATATGAAGTACGACGAGGTTGGAACCACTCTCAAACATCCTAAAACAATTAATGGTAATGTTAAAAATTTAAGTAAAATGATACAAAGATTGGTCAATTTTTTTTAGAAAATCAATGTTTTCAAGACTATGAAATTGACCAAAAATTTTCAAAAATTGGCATTAATGCCCACGATCCAACAACCCTAGCGATATTTTTGGGTCGTCGCGTTATTTTTCATAAAGAATCATCAATTTTTTCAAAAAATCGTAAGGTCCAATTTTTCATCGCTAATTTTTGGCCCATATTTTCAACTATATTTCTAATACATTACTAACAACCATCATGCACTTGTATGAGTTGGTCCTTGGTCATCTTCACACCAATCATGAAACATCAAACTTTATCAATACCATTGTAGTCGTACAGGGATGGCCCTTGTCCCCTACCTTATTTGGTATCTACAATGATGAGCTTATGTCTTTTCTGTAGAATCATATCCAAGACCGAAATGGGTGCCTTCTCCATAATGTCTTCATCTCTATCGTACTCTTTGCTGACAATGTAGTTCTTCTCGCCTCTTCCCTAAAGGGGCTCCTGAGATAGCGAGATCCTTTGGCACTCTTTTGTGACATTCAATAATTGATGGTCAACCTAGGTAAAATCAAGGCTATACTCTTCAATGGGTCAAAGAAGGTTCTCCAAGATCACCATTTCTTCTTTAGAGGGAAGGAGATTGAGATCATCAACCCGTACACCTATTTGGGGGTATTATTCTCAAGGCCTCGCTTCACCGTGAGACATGCTCTTCAACCCTGGGTCAACAAAAGGTCTCGATCCTTAGCCATTCTCAAGAGATAGTGTTTGTGGCACTAGTTTCGGTAAATTTAATCCAAATTGTCCCTCATGGATACCATCGTTCAACCCACAATACCTTTTGACTCAAAGGTTTGGCGACCCTGTTTACTAGAGTCTCATTGCACTTCAATTGAGAGAGTGCAAACCCTTCTCCTTCAATGCATCATTAGGATCAATCAAACGGTCCCTCGTTGATCATTCTTGTAGAGTTTGAGGCTAGACCTTTCTAGCTTGAGATGCTTAACCTTGTTTTACTTCTAAACAACATCCACATTTTCGCAAACACGATGAAGGGACAGGATAGGTATCCATATTTAGCCTTACAACTCATTAAATTCCATTGTCTCTACCAGCCCCTAAGACTACACACAATGTTGGTTTGCATGGGTATAAGATCTCTTGGAGTCGATGGGTATCTTGGTGGACCATCTTCCTCCGTTCAATTGGTGCACCTAGCCACCTTTTACCAACTAGATAGGAGTTGAACAAAATCATCTAGGATGACATCTACAAACAGTTTATTTAGGTCTTTTGAACAAACCCTCAAGGCAGGTTGCATCCAAAGATGGTTTTCTACACTGAGCACTTCTTGGAGATGCGGGATGGTTTCATCACTCGGCCCCACTACATACGCAGGCACTAGGTGCACTCTCTTTGCATCCCCTTGGGCTAGTTCAGAGTGGGCTCTCAAACTCTAAGTGGAGGTGAACCACCAAACTAATCGATCAGACAGGATTTGCCAATTGTTTCACCTTTAGGAAGTTCAGACAAAGCACTTATTTTATGTTTCCTCTGTTATCACCAAACTTGTAGTTGTCTCTATGAGGTGGATCTAGGATGGACGGAAGAGGGATAAGCAACTAAAGAGGTGGAACCAAGATAGCCTCGACTCCCAAATGGATGGTTGTCATGCCAATTGAGGCAATCTTCACTTGATGTTGTCTTAGCCCAAGACAACAATGGGGGAGACCTAGATCTACTCCCGACAGGAGAGATCAAACCAAGACACTAGATAAAATCAAATGGAGTTGAAGTACATAAGGTGTAAGGTGGAGTAAACCCTATATCTATGGATGTGTAACGTCCTCTTCCGATTAGGCCTTGAGGCCCAAAACCGCTAACCTATGTGATTCCTGTGGGTTCGAGCGGTTACTAACAATTAGGGAATCATCTCAGGACTGATGCCATCCATAGAAAATCTAGGTCATCATCATTAAGTAAAGGAGGGCCACCGGGGCCAAAGGCCACCTTCGTGCATGCCATCCAAGCATTATTTAATGATGCATGCACTCATTTAAGTCTCCATACGCATGCATGCAAGTCAACTGCAAATTAGAAGATAAAGTGACCTAATTAGGTCAAAGATTAGGGTTTTTGCAGTTGCGAGTTATAAAAGGAGGATAAAGCGAAAGGAGACTTCACTTTTGATGATTATTATTTTGGGAGCTCTTGAATAGCAGCACAGAGTGTAGCACAGCAGTTGGGGTTGGAGACAGCGTCTTCAGCTAGCGGGGTTTCGGCAGTGAAACATCTGCCCTAGTCTCATTCAGGGTAAGCCATACAGGTTCGCCATTTGCTCTTACATTCATTCATAGTTATCCAGTATACAATATAGATTGTTGCTGGGATATGTGTGCAGCCGTAAGGGGGGTTTCCAGCCAAAAAGCCCTAATCAGTCGCTGGGTCTTCAGATCTCGGTTTTACTTCGAAACCTAAGCATTATTCTCATCATCTGCATCTTACTCTGGTACATAGTGATTATCAGATCCGACTGTGCTCATCCAGAGCAGTTATCAGCTATTTCGGGATCAGGGGGGCGTGAGCAGCTGTCTCTCTGGAACAATTCGCTAGCCTACCTAGAGACCTTAGAAACTCCGCATGTACTAGGCATTCTCTCCAGCACGGGAAGGCTATCAGTCCTGCAAATCAGCAGCTTCATCGGATACCTCCTTCACTGAAAACGTCACCCTTATCTGATCTGGGGTTTCTGCTGCTGGGGTTTCACCGGAAGCAGAAGATATCAGTCCATCTCCAATTCAGCTCTTGATACTTGCATACCCTCTCAGGAGCAGTCCAGCCAGCTTATCAGTGGTAAGTGTTCATTCTATCTCACAAACCCTAACCCTAATTTTTGCTATAAAATAGGGATTTTTGCATGGCAGTTTGCATGCCCAGTTGTATCAGCATATTTGCATAGAAATAGAAAATATCGGGATTCGGGATACTATAGAGGTATCAGAGCTATCTTCTTGGGCAGCTGTGGGCTTAAGAAATGAGACATAGATGAATAAAGAAGGAGACTCTTTTGTAACCTATAGAAGGAGAAAGAGTAGATACACAGGGGAATTTGAGGATATCCAACTAGAAGATACCTATTCAGACATGGAACAAACAAGTATACACTCGGATAGGGGAAAAGGCACAGGAGAAGAGGAGGATACGATGGTGTTTTGCAACTTAGTCTCTACATTGCAAGACTTAGCCAAAGGGCAAAAAGATGTGCTCAATGCAATCAACAGATTATCGGCGAAACCAAAAATGGGTATCAACAGTACACCTCCCTCGCCGGTAGATCAGGGATCTACAAGTAGCAGTGGAAAGGTTGCGTACACTAATATGCATAATACTCCGCACATATATAGCAGACCTTCCAACAAGCCTACCATGCCTCACTTCTTGGCAGATACAGTAGGTGGTCCGATCATGTAGGTAGAACCTAGCGACCCATTTGGGGCTTATTTAGAGGAGTATAGAGACTTAGGGGATAAGTTCCATGCTGCCATGTCCTTTTCATATTTCTACAACATGAAGCATAGGAACAGGCCCAGGAATTTCAATAAGGGTTTCAATCACAACTATGAGTTGCAAAAGACCTTGGGTAGGTTGACCATCCCAAACTTTGATGGGACTCGCGGAGGATCAACGAGGATATGGGTTCAAAAGTTCGATACCTATTTCCAACTCAACCCCATGACAGAGACAGATGCCATTAAATTGGCTACACTCCACTTGGACGGAGAAGCTCACGAGTGGTGGTACCACGGACTGGTGACATTGGGTCACAACACCATACACTCCTACGGTGAGTTCACTCAGAAGCTCATAGAGAGGTTTGATAGGAAGGATCCAGAGATACATTTCCGAGAGTTGGCTCAACTCAAACAGACCGGTGGTGCAGAAACCTTCATCTCAGAATTTCAGAGGATAGCAGTCATGGTAACAAATGTGTCAGAGAACAGGTTGACTATGCTATTCACTGAGGTCCTAACAGAGCCACTACAGGGGTGGGTGAAAGCCTACAAACCCCTCACTCTGCAGGATGCCATTAGCAGAGCCAGAGATCTTCAGGATTCAGTCCCCAAAAACAGGTTCCCACTGAAAACCAATCTTCCTATTAGGGACAAGGACAAGAAACCTTTCCAGCAGGATGTCCCCAAGAAAACATGGTTAGATGAAGACACTAGAAAAGACTTGAGAAGGAAGAAACTATGCTTCACTTGTCAGGAACCATGGGTACCAAGACACAGGTGTGCAGGGAAGGCGAAGGCTCACTACATTGAGGTATATTCAGACAGTGATGAGGATGACTATGAGCAGGAAGCCACAGAAGAACTACGAGCAGCTGAGGAAGAATCACACCAGGGTGATACACCAAACGGAGTCATTGCTACATTATCTGGAGTGCCAAGATTCCATACACTCAGGGTCAGGGGAGTAGTACAGGGTCACAGGGTAGGAGTACTGATTGATGGGGGAGCAACCCACAATTTCATTGACTCCGCTTGGGTAGCCAAGAGAGGTATTCAGACCGAGAAGTTTGAAGGATTCACTGTAGCAGTAGCCGGGAACTTAAGCATGGAGTGCAACTACTGGATTCCAAAATTGAATGTCACCTTAGGTAACTATCAGATGACCGATTCCTTCTATGTAGTGGATGTATCGGATACTCACGTTGTATTGGGTGTTCAGTGGCTTTATTCTATAGGGAAATACACTACGAACTACAGGGCAATGGAAATGGAATTCCAGGGGCCAGACGGCAAACGGGTAGTTTTGAGGGGCATGAACACTTATCCCCCAAAACCGGTCTCGTCACAGAGGATGGAGGCAGTACTCTGAGAGGATGATATAGAATGGGCTGCAAAATGTTTTGTCACCTTTAGGAAACCCCCAGAGACCAGAACACAACACCCAAGTGACATCCAAACCTTGCTACGGAAACATGAAAAGGTTTTTCGAGACCTTCCATCAGGTAGACTGCCAAACCGAGGCTTTGAACACATCATCGAGCTAGAGGAGGGGACACAAGCAGTCATCACCACTCCTTACAGTGATCCCAAAAGATACAAGGATGAGATTGAGAAAACAATCAAAGAATTACTGGAGCTTGGATATATTTGGCCCAGTTCTAGCCCCTTCGCATCCTCAATAGTATTGGTCAAAAAGAAGGATGGTACACTGTGAATGTGCATCGATTATCGAGCACTAAACAAAAAGACCATTAAGAACAGGTATCCCATCCCCAGAAACGACGAACTCATGGATGAGCTTCGAGGAGCTAAATACTTCTCCAAGATTGATCTTCGCTCGAGATACCATCAGATCAGGGTAAGGGACCAAGACATCTCCAAAACAACTTTTCGTTGTCACTATGGTCACTAAGAGTTTTTGGTCATGCCCTTTGGACTTACCAATGCTCCAGCCACTTTTCAGTCATGCATGAACCACACCTTCAGAGCACAGCTACGTAAGTTTTTGCTAGTATTCTTTGATGACATCCTGATTTACAGCAAAACATGGGAAGAGCATCTGAAACACCTGGACGAAGTACTGAGTATTTTAGAAGAACATTCACTTTATGCGAAAATGTCCAAGTGTGAGTTTGGCATGAAGGAAATGTTGTACTTAGGACACATAATCAATGCAGAAGCAGTACAGGTTGATATGGAGAAAATCCGAGCTATCAGAGATTGGCCCGCGCCAAAAAGAGTCACTGAATTGAGAGGTTTCTTGGGTCTGTGCACTTATTACCGACGGTACGTTAAGGGATTCTCCCAATTTGCAGCACCCCTCACAGATCTCACAAAGAAGGGAGCGTTCACTTGGACAGACTTAGCACAAAAAACTTTCGAGGAGATGAAGGTTATTATGAGTTCCTGTCCAGTTTTAACATTACCAGACTTCTCACAACCCTTTGTAGTAGAATGTGATGCCTCAGGGGAAGGGTTAGGAGCAATGTTGATGCAAAACCATCACCCTATTGCATTTGAAAGCCGTAAACTGAAGAACTACGAGCGCCATTACTCCATATATGACAAAGAGATGCTAGCCATCTTACATGCTCTCACAAAATTCAGACAGTACCTGGGGGGCAGTAAGTTCAAAATCAAAACCGATCATAATAGCCTCAAGTATTTCCTAGAGCAGAAGGAACTGAATGAGCAACAGCAGAAATGGGTCAGCAAAATACAAGCCTATGATTTCGAGATCGAATATGTAAAAAGTAAGATTAATGTAGTAGCTAATGCATTATCCAGGAGTCCCGCCTCATTATCTCTCAGTAGTATATCCACAGATTGGAGGGCACTTCTCTTAGTAGAATACTCCAAAAATAAATTCGCTTGCGAATTATTGGACGGACAAATTCAGGATGATAGGTACAGGATTGTTGATGACATCATCTATTACAAAAACAGGATATACCTCGTCCCAGAATCCACATTGAGGAAAAAGATCATTCAGGTAGCACATGATTCTCCTTTATCAAGGCATCAAGGTTTCTTAAAGACCTACAGGCAGATCCGAGAGAGGTTCTCAAGGAAGGGCTTCAAGGGGGAAATTATGCAGCATGTACAGGAATGTAGCATCTGTCAGCAGAACAAGATTGAGAACACCCATCCAGCAGGGTTACTCCAGCCAGTACCGATTCCAGAACAGAAGTGGGAAAGCATCTCCATGGACTTTATTACAGGATTGCCCAAAGTCCAAGGGCGAGATTGTTTATATGTAATAGTTGACAGACTGACCAAGTTTGCACATTTCTTTTCGATATCATCAGACTACTCGGCAGCTCAAGTAGCTGAGTTATTCTTCAGGGAGGTCTTCAGGTTACATGAGTTACCTAAGACCATTGTCAGTGATCGGGATAGCAGATTCACGGGTGCCTTCTGGTAGGAACTATTCAGATTAGTGGGGACCGAACTGGCTAACAGTACGAGTTATCATCCCCAGAGTGATGGACAAATGGAAATAGTCAACAAGTGGATCGAAGGATATTTAAGGAACTATGTAGCAGGGCAACAGCGAACCTGGATCAAATGGCTACACCTAGGGGAGTATTGCTACAATACTACCTATCACATGTCTATTAGGATGACCCCTTTTAAGGCATTATATGGTTACGAGGCCTTGGACTATGCAGATTTGGCATTTGAAGATAGTAGGGCTCCTAAGGCTAAGGATTGGATACAGGACAGTCAAGACATTCCAAAAATATTGAAGAAAAATTTACAAACAACCCAGAATCAACAGAAGTTGTATGCCGACAAACACAAGATTGAGCGGAGCTTTGAGGTAGGGGATTTGGTATACTTAAGGCTCCAACCTTACAGACAGTCTTCGCTTAAGAAGAAAGGAGCAGAGAAGTTAAAACCTCGCTTCTATGGACCATACAGAATAATCAGGAAGGTGGGAGAGGTGGCATATGAACTAGAACTTCCACAGGAAAGTAAAATTCACAATGTGTTCCATGTGTCTAACCTGAAGAAGACCCTTGGGCAACACATTGCTCCATCTATAGAATTACATCCTTTAGATGATGAAGGACTGCTGATACTAATTCCCGAAGGGATCATACAGACTAGAGAAAGGAAGCTCAGGAACAGGGTAATAAGAGAATACTTGGTTCAGTGGAAAGAACTACCGCCAGACGATGCCACCTGGGAAGGTGAACAGGTATTACAGCATCCTAGTTTGAAGTTGCTTGAGGACAAGCAATATCAAGCGAGGAGGACTGTAATGTCCTTTTCCAATTAGGCCTTGAGGCCCAAAACCGCTAACCTATGTGATTCCTGTGGGTTCGAGCAGTTACTGACAGATAGGGAATCATCTAAGGACTGATGCCATCCATAGAAAATCTAGGGCATCATCATTAGGTCAAGAAGGGCCACCGAGGCCAAAGGCCACCTTCGTGCATGCCATCCAAGCATTATTTAATGATGCATGCGCTCATTTAAGTCTCCATACACATACATGCAAGTCAACTGCAAATTAGAAGATAAAGTGACCTTATTAGGTCAAAGATTAGGGTTTTCGCAGTTGAGAGTTATAAAATGAGGATAAAGCGAGAGGAGACTTCACTTTTGATGATTATTATTTTGGGAGCTCTTGAATAGCAGCACAACAGTTGGGATTGGAGATGGCGTCTTCAGCCAGCGGGGTTTCGGCAGTGAAACATTTGCCCTAGTGTCATTCAGGGTAAGCCATACAGGTTCGCCATTTGCTCTTACATTCATTCATAGTTATCCAGTATACAGTATAGACTGTTGCAGAGATACATGTGCAGCCGTAAGGGGGGTTTTCAGCCAGAAAGCCCTAAGTAGTCGTTGGGTCTTCAGATCTCATTTTTACTTCGAAACCCAGGCACTATTCTCATCATCGGCATCTTACTCCGGTACACAGTGATTATCAAATCCGACCGTGCTCATCCAGAGCAGTTATCATCTATTTCGGGATCAAGGGGCGTGAGCAGCTGTCTCTTTGGAACAATTCGCTAGCCTGCCTAGAGACCTCAGAAACTCCACATGTACTAGGCATTCTCTCTGGCACGGGAAGGCTATCAGTCCTGCAAATCAGCAACTTCATCGGATACCTCCTTCACTGAAAACATCACCCTTATCTGATCTAGGGTTTCTGCTGCTGTGGTTTCACCGAAAGCAGAAGATATCAGTCCATCTCCAATTCAGCTCTTGATGCTTGCATACCCTCTCAGGAGCAGTCCAGCCAGCTTATCAGTGGTAAGTGTTCATTCTATCTCACAAACCCTTACCCTAATTTTTGCTATAAAATAGGGATTTTTGCATGGCAGTTTGCATGCCCAATTGTATCAGCATATTTGCATAGAAATAGAAAATATCGGGATTCGGGATACTACAGGATGAAGTCACAAGGTGAATTAGGGCTTGGATCAAGGGTTTATGAGATATGAAATTTGATCCAAGTTCAAAATACAAGTGACCTATAAGCTTATTACCAGAATCGAGATTAAGGTACTAGCAAAAGATGACAATATCCATTGCCTTGGGAAACGTGACCAATGCAGGGAGGGTAAGAACAGGATTGGGGCTACCTAGTACCAAGGGGTAGACTCGAAAGAAGGTATTATAGTATCAAAACACCCGAGCCACAAGGAAAAGATCAAATTGCAAGAGGAGGCAACATGAAGGGTAGCGCTATGGTTTGGAGAACAATGCCTTGGGATTTAAGCCAAATGGAGTCACTTTAGCAAAACGTTTTTGAAGACCCACTTAGGGTTTGACCCGATCTACAAAACCCATAAATGGTTTGCCGAGAGATCAAGCGGTTTGATCCATAAAAAAAAAATTTATTTTTTATATTTAGGGTTTTAACATGAAAATGAAGATGCCAATGGATTGAGATCTAGAAAAGAAGAACTAACCTGTAGATCTTACCTGGAAAACCTTGTAGATGCCTTGATGTCGATGATCTATGCCGTCCCGATCGATTTGAGAAGATTTGAAGGAATCCTCTATGTGAAACGATTTGCCCAAGGAAGTCAGTGCACCCTCTCTCCTGCACAACAAACATCAACCATATCAGATTTGATGCGTCACAAGAAAAGAACAAATGCTACAGAAAAATAGCAAGATGAAATCATAGATCGCAATGATATTAATGAAAAACCCCTGATACAAGCGAAGCCAAGCCAAGCGAGTTGAGAAACCCCTGCAAAAACGCCCATGTTGAAGTCGCCCTCTTGTAGACAAGACAATATTTCCACAAAAATATAGATCTCACCACAAATACCCAAACGCTAGGAAGCAATAGACTTTCCAATCACCATCTAAGAACACCAGATGCAAAGGAGATCCAAGAATTTCCACAAAAATAGTTTTCTATTATCCTGATCCAAGAGCAAAAGACCCATTTTCCAATAAGAAGCTCCCTCCTTTAAATAGGAATGAGAGAACCAAAATCATAACCACTTTTCAAATGGGTGGCTAAGATTAAAAGATCAAAATGTTGTAATCAACGGTTGAGATGAGCTCAACATAGAGTGCATGGATCAATACACTAATATAATATATAAATGGACCAAATCACCCTAGGAGAGGGCATCCCACTCAATAAAAAATAAATAAAGTTCATGGTGGGTCCAGGGAGTGTTAACTAACTCTCCTAGTGTGTCCCCATGACACAATAAAAATAATATAATTTTTTAAGTGCAAAATAGTGCCTCTCTGATGAAATCATGAGCCTCCAAAAGCTCCAGAAAATAATAAAATATGCCCGAGAGATGGATGTGGGTCCATCCAAGTGTTGAAAATGTTGGAGGAGTGGAAGACATCAGACTCATCATCAAAACTCATCCCGTGCCATTTCCTTGCGTCAGCAGCCCAAATCGAATTCTTCAATAGCCATTTTTATTATTTTAAATTTGCCTTGGGAAACGTGATATGCCCAAAACTGCCTCCTAAGGTGCCCACATTATCCAACTGAGCCCAACAGGCTCTCTGAGAGGGGGGTAATATGGTAAAAACAATTGGCTGGACCACCCCCTCCCCATGCAACGCCCTAGGTGAAACCATCAGATGATCTCCCTGTCCCGACAGGCCATTCAGCATGGCAAAACTACTCCAAAATGGTAAACTGAGCCAAATCATCCCTGTAACTGCCCAAAACTGAAAGCAAGCTATCTCATTGGACTTAGGGAGTCCAACTCCATCTAAGGTGCATACTCATACACCCTACAGATCTCTACATAATCAAGAATAATATCCAATATGCCTAGACAGATAAAATAGTAATATGTAAATGATCAATAATATAACCCTGTTAGCCATCCACTGCAAGTTTTTAAAGGTTAAGACACACTTTACAAATCATTCAAATAACAATTATAACAAGTAGCAGTCATTTCACTGGCGATCTTATCAACCAAATATAGACTTTCATTAATTAACTATAACTTAGACCAAACTTTCAAGACCATACTCACTCATAGTTGTAACCAATTTGCTAGTGAAGGGTGAAGGCTAAAATCAAAAGGCTAGGCTGAAGGGTGACTACCAACTCAACACTGTGACACATTGGATATGGAAAGGGGATACTCACTCTAGCATATGCAGGACAAGCAACAACACAGGGGATGGCAGTGTCTCACAAATGGATAAGTTACGTTCAGAGGTGCTTATTCACCTCGACAAATGCTCACAATCCAAATCAATACAAGTGAGGCCAACAATATTTAGATATAACTTTTAGGAACCATTGTTTTTTGGGCCTTTGATTTTCCATAGCCTTGGTCCATGTATTTATTACACGGATTTTATTATTGAGGCTTCATGCATTCATGTATGTTTAAAAACACTACATTTCAAGAATGTTTTAAGATATTCATTTCAATGTAATTCAAAGCCAATTTCATTAGGCTGGCCTTGCATTCATGTATGTTTAAAAGCACTACTTTTCATGAATGGGTTTTTTCAATAAGATATTCATTCATTTCTAAATACATTGTATTGATGGCAGCGCTACTTGTTTCAGGTTTAGCCAACACAACCTAAGCAACTCAGAGCCGAGACGCAAATAAATAGGGAAGCTTGTCCAACAAAGAGGCTGTAGTGGGGAAAGGTCCTCCATGCCACAAGTCAAGTAGTAAGTCGGGTTGGAAACACAACTGGAAGGTAATGGATGACTGGAGATAGTGAACCATGAAACCAACACTAGCAAGCCAAAATATGGTGGGAATGGTTACCTCTATTTTCCCTAGGGAGGGTAAAACCAATGAGTATGGTTCAAGAACTTCCAGGTCTAAGTAGGGACATACATACATAATATCAATTCATCCAAGTCCACATATTTATATGACCGCCAGATCATGACACTAGATGCTAAGACATGTCACAAGAATGAGTATAAGAGCAATGATAACCATAACACAAGATAACATATGTTCGGTCATAAACATGTAAATAATCAATCTAAACCAACAGCTGTCCAAAGATAAGCTATTGATGCAACTCCGGGCACTACTGACTGCTTTGCAAATGGCTAAATGACTACATCAGTCCTCAAATCTAAGTGTCCTAAGACTCAATCATGGCATGGGAGAGTACTATAGTTCATCATCAAATAATGATCCATCATAGATGCTCATCTCATATGTAAGGGAACTAGCTCAAAAGTGTACTAAAATCTGAAAAATAGAATATGGTAGCCCGACTACTATATATGTGATAACAACCTCATCTACTATAAGATTTGTAGGTGGTTCCATTGCCTATTTAGGGGGGGTGGGGAACTCTCTCCAACTTCTTTAGCTTTTGCAATCAAAGATGCCTACCCCTATATTTGTACGAGGCTTCTAAACTCCACTCCTATGCTATTCAACCTTCCCTTAGACCAAACTCCATCCAGAGGCTTACCTCAAACTTTACAGTGCTCCTGTTAACTAGGGTCACCAATGCACAGATGGATAGCAACATAACATTTGACTCTAGATTTGTGCAAACCAGAGGGACCATTGCCCTATCATAGAGACCTAAGCAACACTACACACTCAGATCTATTAGAATTTTATACTTTAACAATGGTTATATTAGATCTTCAAACAATTTGCACTATATCACAATAACCATATGCAATAGGATCATTGAAAGAAAGACAAGTACAACAATACAAAAGAACACAAAGATTTTGTTGGACTCACGATTGTCGTTAGACCAAAACCCACAGGTGTTAATCTCTGCCACAATCGCCACAGTTAGGATCTTGGGAGGCGATTAGTCCATGTCACTATACTCACGGGGAGTGTTAAACCCAATGTCCAACAATCTCCCCCTATCGCGAGCCGGGGAGTTTCAAACCCTTGACCTGTTGCTCTGATACCATTTGTTGGACTCACGATTATCGTTAGACCAAAACCCGCAGGTGTTAATCTCCGCCACAATCGCCAAAGTTAGGATCTTGGGAGGCGATTAGTCCATGTCACTAAACTCACAGGGAGCGTTGAACCCAATGTCCAACAAATGTTTCCTTTGGGAAACCCTAATAAGGAAGAAAACCCAACAAACTTCTTCCCTATAGATTCGTCAGTAAATGCAATGTCTTCTAGTACAACCAAGAGCTAAATGCCCTTCCACACAAAGATCCAGAGAATAAGATAAGATAGAAAAACCAAGAATACGATGTCTTCACAAAGCATCTACTCTTCTCCTAAGAAAACTCGTTCTTCTTCCCTCACTAGCAAACTTGCTTGAGTGAGTGATGTGTCCAAATGAGAGGAGCACCTCCCCTATTTATACATGATTTCCAAGTAACTTTTCCTTATGGGGCCGACTTGTTAATCTGCCAAGGTCAACTTCACATTGGTACAATATAATATGTTCTTTCTAGATTTTTCTAGGGCGACCCAACTGATAGGATTTATATTTGATTCTTTCAAGGTACTTTACATAATTGATTACAATAATAATATCCCAAAAGGGAGTACAATAATAATTCAACAATGAAACATAAACAATACATGAAGAATATCTTCTAAAGTTACACAATCGTCAACACTCCCTCTTAATAAGGAAGGTATTCTTTTAGCATAATCACCATCATCACAGCTGCTGCAACTCTGTGCTCAAACCATTGACCACCAACATCTCTCAAATCTATAAATCATAAGTTCTCTCTATGAGCAACCCATCAAGTGGGTACAGCCCAAGAGCACAAATTACGTCACTAGGTGACTACCTCCGTTAGCACACTATATCTCATGAGTGAGGCCTAAGAGCACAAATTACTTCATCAAGTGACTACCTGCCATCACGTCACATCCAAATCATCCCGTGAGGGTACCCTAGGAGCACAAATTACGTCACCAACTGACTACCCGCTACCACGTCACATCGTGTGGAGAACAACCCAGGTCTGCAACCAGCGTCTTTATACATCACGATAACACAACACTCATGAGTGTAGCCTAGGAATATACATTACGCCACTATGTGACTACTCGCTACCACATCTCCTTGTGGAAAACAACCCAAGCCTGCAACCTACGTCTTCGCAATACGTGTATGCCCGCCATAGTGAGGAGACTCAATTATGTCACCAATGTGACTACCTACTGCATCCTCATGAGTGTAGTCCGAGAGGACAAATTACGTCACCAAAGTGAATACCCACTACAACATCACCTCAAGCGGAGACTTCCACGGACCACAAATGATGTCACTGGGACTACCTACAAGTCACACGTGCTATGGCATTCACTACTCCCTCTTTTGAGAAACACTGATTTGGACAAATCCAAGCTTGTCCCTGAAGTACTCAAACATCACTCTCGACAAAGGCTTGGTTAACACATCGACTATTTGCTCATCTGTCGCCACATACTAGAGCTTTCACTGCTCCTCTCTACACCATATCCCTAATATAGTGGTATCGGATCTCGATGTGCTTCAACTTGTCATGAAACACTGGGTTCTCGGACAACTTCACATAACTTTGGTTGTCGCCGAAAATACAAGTCGCCTCTATCTCGAGATCAAACAATCCTACAAGTAGCTTCCGAAGTCACACTACCTCACAGCTATCTGAATAAGCTGCAATGTATTCTACTTGGCTGTAATCAGTACCACACTCATCTGCTTCTTGCTGAACCAGGAAATCATGCGAGACCCCAAACTGAAGCAGCATTTTGAAGTGGTATTTTTATTTGTGACACTACCCTCCCAATCTAAATCAACATATACTTGTAAGCTAATCCTCTGCTCTATCGCATATCTGAGCCCATAATCGATTGTACCCTTCAGGTACCTTAACACATGCTTTGTCGCAACCAGGTGAACACGTCTCAGCTCTACCATGTATTGACTCAATGTGTCCACCGCAAAGCATATATCCAACCTCGTGTTCGTCAAGTACATCAACAAACCAATCATCTGCCTATTTTTCTCTGAAGTAGTATCACACAACAACTTCAAGTTCAATGCCATTGGTGTGGCCATGGCCTTGCAATCCATCATCTCGAATCTCTTCAGGATCTCTACTGCATATTTTCCTCAACTAATGAAAATCTCATCTGGATTCTGCCAAACCTCAAGACCTAAGAAGTAGTGCATCATACCTAGGTTTTTCATCGCGAACTCTGCGGCAAGCTTCCTCTTTGTTTCTGCAATGAGCTTCTCGTCATCTACATACAGTAGTAGTATCACGGGTTTTCCATCCTCAACCTTGAAGTAAAGGTTGGAATCTGCTTTACAGTTGATAAAGCCCAACCTCGTCAAAAATCCATCTATCGTGTCATACCATGTCCTAGGTGTCTGTTTCAAGCCGTACAAGGCCTTCTTCAATTTGCACACATGTCTGCCTTTCATGTGTCTCAAATCCTAGTGAATGCTCCACCATTTAGGAAGGTTGTCTTTACATCCCTCTGGTGTACCTTCCACTTCATCGCTACAATTATCGCAGGTATAGCTCTAATCAACGTGTGTCTAGCTACAAGAGCAAATGTCTCCTCATAATCTATGCCTTCTTTCTGGGAGAAGCCACAAGCCACAAATCTTGCCTTGTATTTCTCAAGGTTGCCATCTGTTGCATGCTTTCTCTTGTAGATACATTTGGAAGACACTATGGACTTCCCTTTTGGTCTTGGAACCACATCCCAAACATCATTCTTCATGATCGACTGGTACTCTTCAATCATAGTATCCTTCCACTCTTTCTTCTCGGTTGCTTCTTCGTAGCTGCTAGGATCTACATCAATGATATCACATAACAGTGCTACATAGCTAGAGTATGGTCGGGGTCTCTTACTTTCTCTGGAAGTCCCATCTAGAGCACCATATTTCTCTACATCTTGAATGATCTCTCGTGCCCAAGTTGGTCTTCTCTTGTGTTGTTCACCTCTCAAGGTGGATCTACAGGTCTTTGTGGCTCAGTAATATCATGGTCTTCATGTTGTTCTGGAATCATCTATTCACAAGCTGGACATATTGCTACCACCTGTCACACATTGAGATGCTACACCTGTAGTGGGTTTGGTCACAAATCCCAAGAATGTGCAAGTCAAAGAAGTCAACCAAGGAGGAGTCCTTCATACACATCAGCAAGAAGAACCAATGAACCTTGGAAGACAAAGGCCTACAGTCAAGGACACTCTCAAGTATGGAGACATGAAGTTGATCAAAGAAGTGTTGGAAGTTCTAACAGCTCGGTCAGATTGTAGACATGCAACCATTTTGGTCACATTGTTGCATATTGTCATATGATGAGGTGTTATGGTTGCAGTGGCTTTGGGCACAAAGCTCAAAACTATTGGAGTACACATAAACAAGCTATGAGAGGTTTCTCATATAGCTCATCAAAGAAAGCCAATAAAGATGAAGGAACAAATGCTGAAAGGACAAACGCCAAGAAGTAAGTATGGATGAAGAAGACCGAGCAGTTACAGAGAGGAGAGATTGACCAAAGCAGGAAGGACGGTTGCCATATGGCAAGCCAAGTGTAAGGTCTCTGAAAGACCTTAGCACACCTTGAGTTCATGAGGTTGCAGGATGAACTCAAAGGAGAAAAGATGGCTACTCCAACCATATAGACAGGTCCTAGGATCGGGCATGTTCATAGGGGGAGAGTGAGCAGTTATCAGAGGGTTCATATGCAAATATATGGTCACCCTTTGCCATTGATGCCAAAGGGGGAGAGATGAAGACAAAAGGGGAGCATGAGTTGTTGTCATCAATGAAAACGGGGGAGATTGTTGATTGAAATTGTCATTCATGCCAACATGGACTTGCAGTGGCCCCACAGGTTGTCATTGATGCCCCCAAGTCCCTCTTGCAATGCACAGGTATGAATGACCCCAGTACCCTCACATCCAGTGCCTTAGAGTCTTTACAGAGATGAGTTGTGCTTTGAAGCACCTTGTATCCAGTTGACAAGGTCCCTATACCCACAAGGTTGGTTCTTGGAGCCACCACCTTGTTGACGATGCTGAAGACCCTGTTGATGATGCTAAAGACCCTGGAGATGGTGTTGAAGCCCTTGTAGATGATGGAGAAGCCCTAGATGGGTTGGAGAAGCATTAATGACAAATTATGTGGTCATTTATGCTTTGATAGGGTCATGGTACCCTAGGAGAAGGTTTGTACACCCCACAAGTGAGGTCATGATGGATCTTGACCCTTGGAGGTCCCCTTGTGTGGTTAAGGTGGTTGAAGAAGTCCGTGAAGTCTCCTACTTGATGAAGAAGTCCTTGGACCCTGTTGCCCACCTATTTCGACTAGGTGGCAACTCCATGTACATGAAGATGTACATAATTGTACAAGTTGTACCTTGGAAAAATCTGAGGATTTTTCACTCCTGTAGGGCTATTGACCCTTTGTAAAACGAAATGTCCGCTCCCCTGCATGGGAAAATTAATGTAATTTTATGTGCTAGTGTGGGTCATATGATACGAATGCCACACCATGGAACTAGTTGTTAGGGAAGTCCCCTCATCGAGTGTTTTTCCCTTTCCAATTGATCTTGTTGTGTAAACGAGTTTAATCGGTTTGGTTTTCACTCAAAATCCTCCAAAGTGGTGACGGGCGTTCTACCAGTCAAGTCCATGAGGTGGCTAAGGCTTCAAAGTGTGATTCATGACCATGCTAGACATTTGTATAGAGTCTTGCGGAGTTTCGTTGTATATTTGTATTTGTATTCATTTTTCTGGTTAATTAATTTCACCCCTTGGTGATTAATTAACTCAGTTTTTGATGTAATAATGTAATTGCTCACGCACTGGCATTTTGTAATAGGGGCTATGAATGCAAGATAAATTGCTATGAAACCCCCTAAGCCACTGCTTCGAGTCCCATGTCATTCTGACAGGTGGTTGAGGAGATAGACCATTTTTTGCTAAGCAGGGTCTATTTTTCTTAGGGAATTAATTAATTTCCCTAAGTCAAAAATTCATATTATTTGATTTTGAAGTAAAAAATCAAATAATGCCATGGTAAATTGGTTTGGGGGTTGTTAAGCCTAGGAAAAATTTATTCCAAAATTTTCCACCCCCCCATGGCCAAGATATAATTTTTTCAAGTTATTTTTAATTTTTCCTAAGTCAATATTGGGAAAATTTTAAAAATTAAATTGAAAATTTTAAATCTAAGGTGAAATTTATTTTAGCCTAAGTCTAAGGTTAAAAAATATTTTGGAGGAAAAGGCTATGGTCAAAGCCAAAGTTAGAGCTCATTTTAAGTGGAAATCTTCACCAAAGGTGGGCGCAAGCATAAAAGGGGAGAAAACCCTCACTAATGGAGGCGCTAGTTTGATAGAGGGCGCATCCATAAAGGAGATAGCACCAAATTAGAGGTGGGCGCTAGTATGTAAGCTCCCCACTAGTGGAGGCGCTACCAATTATAAAGGAGGATGTCACATATTTAATGAGGGCGCTACACTTAGAAGTGGGGCGCTATATTTAGAGGACGCCCCCATATTAAGAGAAAACGCCCACAATAAGAGGAGCGCTAGCCACAATAAGAAGGGCGCTAATGTATTTGGAGAGTGCTAGTTTGGAGGATAGCGCCACTTGTAGAGGACGTCCAGCCAAAAATAGAGGGGGCGCCTAGTTGGGCCCACTTTATTTTATCTTTATTTTTTAATATTCTCATAAAAGCAAGATCCAAGGGTAACTCTTGGTCAAAACCCTAGATCTAAGGGTGGAGAATACTTGAGACATGGATCAAGCTTCTAAGCCATTGATTAAAAATTAATCTCAGGGTGTGGATTGGTTGAGAAGAATGGAAAGTCAAATACCTAGATCTAGTGGTGGGGATTAAACCCTAGATCTAGATCTAATCTCAGCCATTGATCTTCAAGGGGTTGGGGTTTGCCTCAACTATATAATGACGGTCTCACTCCCTCATTAGGGATGATCTCTCATGCTATTGTTATACTGCCGGAATATTTCTCCCTACTCTCTCATATTTTTCTTACCACACTTTTGTATTGAAGCTTTCCCCTAGTTGGGCCATTTAATAAAAGAATTCTTTGGAGGGACATTGTACAGCAATTTCATGATCCATTTCTTGTGAGGTAACTTGTATTTTTTTTGGTTTTGCATTATTGTATTAGTCTAGTTAGCTCTCCACAAAGTATTTTGTGGAGAGATTAGAGAGTAAAAGTATTTTTGCTTTCTTTTGTGAATGGTTTAACATTTTCTTTCAAAGTATTTTGCAGAAACTGTTGGACATTCATCACTAGGCTTACGATATCTTGCAGATCTAGACTTTTGCAGGTTGTCCAAGCAAGGAGATCTCTCCAAGAGCTTCGTTTCGGCAAATTTTAAATTCGGCCATTGACTTTCAGCCTTCCTGAAACTGGGTTTTATTCACTGTATAGTGAATATAACCCTTGTTTTAGGGCCCCAACCTATTATATATTAGCATAGGCCTTTATTTCTGCTATTTAAACATTGTTTAGGTGGCTAGAAACTCATTTTCCAGCCCTCTAAATATCATATTTCTGTCATATTCACATTCAGATTTTTACTGTAAATTTTGTAAATTTTTGTACTAAATTTTTCTGATAATCTCTTTAGTGTTTTTTGTGATTTCCAGCGAACATAGCTTGCTGGTTTATGACAGGTTATGCACAAGTGAAGGAGAGGTGCTGCCCAAATCGGCCCAGAAATACCTCAACCTTCAACCGGTCCAAAAAGGGGTTCAAACCCTCACCTCTCTCTCTCATTTTCTGATTATTGTAAACCCCAACGAGAGTTTCTCTTGGGGTATTCTTCAAAGCTTATAAGCATTTGTAATCCATAAGTAAATAGATTAGGAAGTAGAGTAGGAAGTAGGATACTAGTTGCTTAGATTTCTGTTTATGCAATTTTATTTTTCCTATTAAAAAGTAATCATACAACCCATCTAATCCTGTGTATCCTCTATCCACTTGTCATCTCCCTTTAGAGACTTCAAGATGGATATGAAAAGCAGGAGAAGTGGGGGCTTAGGTAATTAAAACAACTTTCTTTCCTTGTACTACAATCGAACACATTTTATTTTCCAAGTCCAAGATCAAATACCAGCACCTCCCATAAGGGATACAGCTTGGTTGATCTTGTTGATCGTTTTAAAATAAACATTGCATGCTAATCAC
>LPNX010434269.1:278834-344227 GCA_001517045.1 Pseudotsuga menziesii
ACTAGTTTTGATGAATAAATCACCCATAAATTGTGCATCCTTGTATTTCCCAAGAGCATCCACCGCTTTCAAGAACAACGATCCATTTTGGGAAGATACCATGAAATTGATGAGTGGATGGCGTGCGGGATCCGTCCATCCATCAGAAACAATACTCACTCCAGATGAGGGCCATGTTGCTCTAATTGGCTCTAGGATTTTATCTACCTCCTTCTTTGCTTTAACCAACAATTTGGTTCTAAGCTTCTCTGAACCAGGAGGCACATAACCACTTGGAGCTCGTTCCAAGATAGTTCGAACCATCTCAAAATACAATGGTGACTGTGCAACATTGAATGAGATGAAGTTGAGGTAGAAGAAAAATGCAATGGTAAGGTCTACCTCTTCTCGCGCCTCTTGTTGGAAAATCCTATCCATTGGACCACCTGTAGATTGCCTCTTTCTTGTTTGGTAAGTATCTCCACACCCATGAATGCTAGGTGGTAATGGAGTCTTGGTGCTAGAGGACTTCCTCAAAAATGGAAGAGGATCATCCTCTTTTTTCTTGCTTGCTGCTGCCACCTTCCCTAAGCCAACATGATCCTCTCTTACCATATCCCTCCTTTGGTTAGCAGTCACCGCTTTGCAAGAAGAAATCCCACAAGAAGGAAGGGCCAACAAATGGCCCTTAACCCGGAAATATGTGCTCTTGAACTCATGGTTGCAAAAATTGCATCTCCAAGACACATTGCCTCCCCCACCAAGCTTTGCCCTGGGCCCAACTTTCCTTGTCACATACTTCCACAAAGGATATTTTTTTTCTTGAGCTTGTTGTCTTGCTAAAACAGGGTTATATGGAGTATGAGCTCCACTAGCAGCCGATGGAGCACTTGACGTAGGAGGAGAATCGGTTGTGCTTGGTGGAATAGGAGGGGAGGCCCTAGATGGTGCATTTCTCCCTTTCCTTTGACCCCTACCTACTCCCCTAGCTGATTGAGACATTCCTTTTCTTGTGTGATGGTTGAGCTTGCAATCCTCTCCACAAATTCGTCGGAATACACTTGGAACCGCTTGGAAACAATGAATAGCCTTCAAATCTCCTTCAAAACTCCTTCACCTGCACATAAAACTCACTCTCAATCAATTGCTTCCTTTCAAATGACAAATAGAAAGACAAAAAATTGAATTTAAGTGAACCAGACTGTCTCTTTCCGCGGGTTACGTGTCCTGTTTTTGGGGGTTCGTGTCCAATTTTCTCGTTTCGTTGGATTTCGTGTCCGATTCGATGGGGAGTTCGTGTCCCGATTTCGGATTCGTGTCGGACATGAATCGTGTCTGATTCGTTCCCCATGGGACACGAGGGGGGTATACCACGAATCCGGTTTCTTAGGGTATGAGTATACACCCTATATGGATTTGGAATCTCTGAGTCTAATGAGATAGTTTATTTTCAGTTCTGGGCACTTGCAGAGATGGTCAAGCTCATTTTACTCTTTTGATGTGTCTGAGCAGGGAGATGTTTTTATTGGATCTCCTAGGGCGTTGTATCGGGCATAGGGGGCACAACCACTTGATTGTACCATAGTACCCCCATCCCAGAGAGCCTGGTGGGCTTAGTTGGACAACGCAAGAACCCTAGGAGGCTTTTTTGGCAGGTTCACATTTCCCGAGGCAAATTAAAAAATGATTAATTGGCTGTTGAAGAAATCGATTTGGGCTACTGAGGCAAGGAAATGGCATGGGATGAGTCATAATGATGAGAGTGATGTCCTCCGCACCTTCTCCAGCAATGGCAGCACCTGATTGGGCCCACACCTATTTTTCGGGCATTTTTATATTATTTTCTAGAGCTTTTGGGAGGCTCACGATTTCCTCAAGGAGGCACAAAGTCAAAAAATTAAAATATTATATTATTTTATTGTGCCATGGGGCACCCAGAGGGAGTTAGTTAACACTCCATGGATCCACCATGTGCTTCATTTATTTCTTGTTGAGTGGGGTACCCTCTTTATGGGTGATCTAGTCCACTTTGGTACTTTATGGTTATATTGATCCATGTATTGTATGTTGAGCTCATCTCAACCATTGATTAGATCGTTTATATCTTTTAATCTTAGCCACTCGTTTTGAAAGTGGTTAGGATTTTGGTTCTCTCGTTTCTTTTTAAAGGAGAGAGCTTCTCATTTGTAAGGGGTCTTTGGCTCTTGAATTTGAATAATAAAAAGATTTTTGTGGATATTTTATGTATCTGCTTTGCATCTGATGTTCTTCGGTGGTGATTGAAAAATCTCTTGCTTCCTAGCATTCGAAACATTGTGTGAGATCTATATCTTTTTTTGGGACCATTGTCTTGTCTACAGGAGGGCGTTTTCAGCTGAAGCGTTTTTGTAGGGGGACCTCAACTCACTCAAATTGTCTTCATCTTGTATCAGGGGGTTTTCATTAGCTTCATTGTGATCTATAATTACATCTTGTTACTTTTCTGTAGATCTACCTTTTTCTTTCGTGGTACAGCAAATCTGATATTGTTGATGTTTGCTTGTGCAGGATAGGGGGGCGCATTAGTCACTTGGAGCATAACGTTGGTCCTAGAACTCACTCAGATCTTCCAAAATTGATCGGGATGGCGGGGATCATCATCATCAAGGCATCTACAACCATTTCCAAGTAAGATCTACAGGTCAGTCTCTTCTCTTTCAGATCTCAATCCATTGTACCTGCTTTTCTTCAAATTTTCTGAAAAACTCCTAAATAATAAAAATTCCAAAAAATACTTAATCAGGGAACCGCTCGATCTTTGGACAAACCACTGCTAGGTTTTGTAGATCGGGCACCCCTCTCACCAAATCCTCCTCAACGTTGTCCACATTGTGACTGGTTTTCCCTAGATCTGACTTTCTGACTGCTCAAACCCCAGCACCCCTACTAAAATTTTGACTTTTCCAGATTTGACTTTTTCTGAAAAATAATCACTTGGGTTTGTAGATCAGGTCTCCCTCACTCCAGAACACCCCCAACGCTGAGCTAGTTCCTGCCAGGTAGCCCTATATCTGAAAAACTGACTTTCAGCATCCTAGCTTCCATCATCAGATTTTGACTTTTCCAGATCTGATTTTTTCTGAAATTTTCTGACTTGGGTTTATAGATCAGGCCATTCTGATCTCATCTCCCCTCCAACGCTGCACTGATAGTCTCCTGGTTGTCCTAGATCTACAGATCTGCCTCTCCAAACCCTACGCTAGCCCTCCTTCTGTTGGTTTCCCTGTAAACTGAATCTTCTGGGCCAAACACTTTTCTGGGTCCATAGATCAAGGTATATCCCAGGTGGGTTCACTTTAACGTTGTACAGATACTGACTCCATTGCCCACGGCCCAACAGGCACTGATATCCAAGCCTAGCGCTAGCCCTCTTTTGACCTCTTTCTCCTGAAAGTTGACTACTCCTTGATGACTCAAGTAATCTGACATTGTCATCTCTCTCATTGAGTCTATCCCTTTGGTACTAGAAAGTCCCAGCTCTATCCTTACTCACCCTGTCTCGGTTGTGTTTCCCAAGGCAAAGGTTATCTTTATCAGTTGCTAGTACCTCAACCCTAGATCTAGTATTACCCCTATAGGTCACTTGTATTTCACTTTGGATCAACCCTCATACGACTGAAGCCCTCATCCAAAGCCCTAGTCCACTTAGTATTATCTTCCATAGATCTAGAGTCTCCAATTACCTTACACCTTGCGTACCTCAAGCCATACTTGATCTGATCTGATGTCTTGGTCTGATCTCTCCTGTTGGGAGTAGATCTGGGTCTCCCCCGTTGTTATCTTGGACTTAGATAACATAAACTGAAGGCTGCCTTAATTGACGTGATAACCATCCATTTGGGAGTCTAAGCAGTCTTGGTTCCACCTCCTTAGTTGCTTGTCCCTCTACCATCCATCTTGGATCCACCTCCCACAGGAAACTACAAGGTTGGTGATAACACCTTCGACTCAGTTGCAAGAGAGGATTTATTGCTGTGACTCAGAGACATCGACATCTTGACGATCCTGTTAACAGCTATTATGCGCCTCTAAGAGTCTAGTCATGGCCTCCTTCGCACAACTCGTAGCACCATTGGGTGAAACAAGGTTGCCCACTTTCCCCCACCCTGTTTGGAATCTACATATATGAGTTGGAGACTGTTATCCATGAGCATACCCAGGAAGTAGATGGGTGCCTCCTCCACCAGGTCCTGATCTCTATCCTACTTTTCACTGATGATACAGTACTCCTATCTTCCTCTGCGGAAGGTCTGTAGAGATAACTTGATGTCTTAGCCCTGTTCTGTGAACTCCAGAAGCTGACTATGAATTTGAGCAAAACAAAGGTTATGGTCTTCAATGGGGTAAAGAAAACCTCAGACTTTCGTTTCTTATTCAAAGGGGAGGAAGTCGAGATCACCATTACTTATACTTATTTGGGAGTGCAGTTGGGAGTGCAGTTTTCTGGTCCCCGCTTCAGTCTACACCCAGCTCTCCAGCCTCGAATTAACAAGGGGTACGGGTCCCTAGCCCTTCTTAAGAGACAGTGTTTTTGTCACCACTTCCAGGATATCTCATCCAAGATGGACCTGGTAAATACCTTGATCAGTCCCACTGTTTTATATGGATCAAAAATTTGGGGACCCTCTCTACTCGAGTCAGATTGGGCCTCAGGTGAAAGAGTCTCGATCCTTCTTCTTCGGTGTATCATCAGATGTAAGTAGACACTGCTGCAACATATCATCCTAGCTGAGTTTGGAGCCCAGCCCTTCTGTCTCGAGATGGTTTTCAGATTGGTTTCCTTCCTACATCAGATCCGAGGCTTGGCCGACTCATCAAAAGGTCAAGACAAGTACCCTTATCTAGCTTATTGCTCTGCTGAGACCATCACTCGCGCTACCCATTCAAGCAGGGCCAAGTGCTGGCTAACAAGTGTCTCGAACCTTCTTGCTTCAGTGGGGATCGAGTTAGATCGTCTCCCCCTGTTCCAGTACTCCCTAGATGCCCCCGGTCACCTTCTACCTACCCGACAGGAGTTAAATAAGATCATCAGAGAGGATATTTACAAGCAAATCATCTAGGTTACTTGGGTTAATCTTCCAAGAGGATTGCCTCAAAGATGGCCTTTTATGTTGAACACTTCTTGGAGATCAGAGTGTAATGTTTCGTTTTTAATAAAGGGGAATAACTGAGGATAATAGCACTAGGAGCAGAAAGGTACATCAATTCAGTATTATTAAGTCATCAGTGTAGAAAGAAGGCCATCAAAGTTCATATTCTAAAGCATGCGGAGTATGCAGGCCTTGTTTAGTTAGTATTAAAGTCAACATCAAATTAGAATTACATGCATGCAAAAGTGAAGCATAAACCCTAAAAGTGACATGCAAACCCTGAAAGCATATGAAGATCTATTTAAGAAGGGTTATGGGACTAAAGGAGATATCTATTGTTATTGTTGATTGATTTTGGAATTTCGATCAGCAACACAGCGTGCAGCCGCGGCAGTTGGGGTTGGAGACGGTGTCTTCAGTTAGCGAGGGTTCGGCAGTGAGATATCTGCCCTAGTCTCTTATTGGGATAGATCATCCAGGTTTATCCATTGCATCCATCATATACTACAGTATTTAGAGATCCAGCACATTCCTAAGGGTTATTAGCATATCCACGTTTTGCAACCGGAAGTAGCAGGGAAAACACAGAAGGATTCGTTGGGACCACAAAACCCAGTCTTTCCTCCGCATGTCAGCTTCCTCTTTCTCAGCAGGCCTATCCTACGGTATGCAGTGATTATCAGCCATCAGTTTGCTCACCTGGAGCAGCTATCAGCCAAACAGATCAGTTGGGGGCGTGAGCAGCAGAACTGCCAATCAATTCGCTAGGGCACTTAGAGGCAGCCAAACCTCTGCATGTGCTAGTCCATCTCTCCGGCATCAGCAAACGGACAAGCTCAAAAAGTTTCAGCCCGAACGGACCTCTCCTCCTACAAAAACGCACCTTCAATCTGGAGGGTGCTTACGGTACTGCGAGGTGGTAACACCAGAGGAAAAGAGCATTATTAGACCACCCATCCTGATCCTTATGCATACAGCTATCTCTGGAGTCATTATCAACCAAAATATCAGTGGTAAGTGTTAATTTCTCTCTGCAAAACCCTAACCCTAATTCAACTATATTTTAGGGCATTTTTGCATGGCGAGTTTGCATGCACAGTTATTTTGCAAATTTGTATGACATTGAGTGTGCGAGTCAACACTATCACAAAACATTAGAGAATATCAGTATTTGGGATATTACACAGGCAAGGTCATTGTCCGACCCGAGTACACGTTTTGCCATTGGATGCATGCTCTTCGGATCCCTCTCGGATAGTTTAGAGTAGGATCCCATAGACTCTGGGTAGAGTCAAACCACTAGATTGATAGATTAGATAGGATCTGCCAGCTATGTCATCTACAAGAAGTGGAAACCAAGTCACATTTTATCTTCAGATGTCTTGTTTACAACGAGATCAGAGGACGCTTCCATTACTTGTTTAGGGGGGCTCAAACTCTAGCCGCTTTCTTCAAATACACCAATCAGAGATGTCTAGCAATTTATATTCAAGAGGCTCTCAGGATTTGAGCACAGGACCTCCAACCTCCCACCAGACCAGATACCAAACAGCGAATCACGGCGTTCTTCAGCGTGCTACCACCTTCCAGGGGCACCAAGAGATCTATTGACCTCGATATCGATCCAGCTCCCAGATCATAAAGGTTGATGGTTCTCGACCCACAACACCTCAGCGGCAGCTCCATACCAAACCTCCCTCCGAGAGGCACTCAGGACCCTCCAAACCTCACCGACATCACTCAAGAGGACGCCCCGTGCCTACCAGCTTCTATTCCGGGCAGCAAACACTATTGCACTTCCCTCAGTTTTCCTCGTTCAGCCTCGAATGTTAGGAGTACTAGACCTTCCTCAGTCGTTTTGGCTCCCGGATTTTGTCCACCTGAGCTCCTTCGCCCCTATGCAGGGTTACAGTGTTGGAACTAAGGCAAGAGCTCTCCCATGCTACAGCCCAACTCGCCTTGTACACTTTTACTTCTTTCTATTTTACTACTTGTATTGTATTTCCTTTAAGGGAGATCATTTGATCCTCCCACATGCACAAAATATCATTGTAACCGACAGTCCCGTTGACCTACTTTGTGATCATTAGTGGACATTAATAAAATTATTTTATCTTATCTTATCTTGAACACATTCTTCCAATAACTTTTGGAACTTGGTCAGTTTTCTTCTGGAACATATTCCTCGAATGAAGGATTCCCATTCTCTTCGGTATTCTCTGGATGACCCCAGTGACCTTCTACCTACTCGACAGGAGTTGAATAAGATCATCAGAGAGGATGTTTAAAGCAGTATGTCCAGGTTACTTGGGTCAATCCTCTGGGAGGATTGTGCCCAAAGATGGCCTTTTATGCTGAACACTTCTTGTAGATTAGAGACGGGCTCATTGTCCGACCCTAGTACACGTTTAGCCATTGGATGCATGCTCTTCAAATCCCTCTCAAACAGCTCAGAGTAGGATCCCATAGACTTTGGGTAGAGACAGACCATCAGATTGATAGATCTAACAGGATCTTCCAGCTATGTCATCTACATGAAGTGGAAACCGAGTCACACTTTATCTTCAATTGCCCTATATACTACGAGATCAGAGGACGCTTTCACTGCTAGTTTAGGGGACCTCAAACTCTAGCCGCCTTCTTTAGATACATCGATCAGAGATTCCTAACACTTTATATTCAGGAGGCTCTCATGCTTCAAGCGCAGCAGATACCACACAGAAGATCATGACGTTCTTCAGCGTGCTACCACCTTCCAGGGGAACTAAGAGATCTACCGACCCAGATATTGATTCAGTTCCCAGATCAGTAAAGATTGATGGTTCTCGACCCACGAGATCTCAGCGGCAGCTTCACACCAGGCCTTTCTTCGAGAGGCGCACAAGACCCTCCAGACCTCACCGTCATCACTCCAAAGGACACCCTGCGCCCACCAACTCCTATTCGGGCTAGCAGACAATATTGCACTTCCCTCAGTTTTCCTCTTTTAGCCTCGGATGTTAGGAGTACGAGACCTTCCTCTGTCGCTTTGGCTCCTAGATCTTGTCCACTTGAGCTTCTTCGCCCCTGTGCAGGGTTACAATGTTGAAACCGAGGCAAGAACTCTCCCATGCTCCAACCCATCTCGCTTTGTACACTTTTACTACTTTTCTGTCTTACTTTTTGTATTGTACTTCTTCTTAAGGGAGATCGTTTGGTCCTCCCACATGCACGAACATCAATGTAACCGACATTCCCGTTGACCTACTTTGTGGTCATTAGTGCACATAAATAAAATTATCGTATCTTATCTTATCTTGGGAGACCATTCAAGGTGGTCATTATAACTTCTGCTTCTTCAATCATGTCACCAATAGCTTCCAGCTGCTCCTTGATTTGGGATACTCTTGTTAAGTATGATTGCATGGTCTCTGACTTCTGAACCTTCACACTTTTGAGTTGATTTCTCAAGATAATCTTCCTATTAATATTTCTTCCTTCCAATAAGCTGGAGAGGGCATCAAACAATTGCTTTGGTATTCTCCTTGAAGATACTTGAGGGATCAAGTGATCTTTGATGGAGTCATCTATGATCCTCTTAGCCTTGATCATATCCCTCTTGTGCCTAGCCTTTGCTTCATCTCTTTCTAGTTCTGCAACTTCCTCCTTTATGAAGCCTTCTAGATCATTCTCTTCTAGGATGAGCATGATCTTGTACTTCCATGCTCTGAAGTTCTCAGCACCTTCAAGCTTCTCATCCAGCTTGGTATTGTTTGTCATTTTTAACAAAATGAGAACCTCAAGTGGAAATAGAAGAAACAATACTTACTTGGAGAAAACTGCTTCTGGGTGACCTTCTTCGGAATGAACTAGGGTTTGATGGTAAACCCTACTTTTTCAGTTGAGATCACTTGTAGGGATGATTGGTGGAAAAGATGTGCCTCCCCAAGGCAAGCTAAATTGTATCTTCCTTTTCCTAACATTGATGATGGAACACTGAAAAAATCGAAGCCCTAGTTCTTCAGCTTTGTTTTCATAGAAAGAAGCGCCCTCCTAGGGCGAGTTGAGTGAGCCCTCTTTTATGAGTGATCTGTCGAGGGAATTGTTCAGAATAACAAACCCTAGCTACACAATGTCTCCTTTTAGGGTGGCTATGATACCATGTTAAATTTTCTTAATTGCTTAGATGATATTCTAAAACAATTTACAATAGTAGGATCATTGAAAGAACAACAAGCACAGCAACTCAAGGAACACAGAGATTTTCCTCGAGGAAACCACAAGGCAGAAAACCCCACAAAACTTCCTCAGAATAGAACTCAACCGAGACAGTGTAAAAGCCCAAGATAACTTCTCCTCTCTCTCTGGCGCACTTCTTCTCTCTCTAGCGAACTTGCTTGAATGAAGAGTGTACAAAATGGAGGCGCCTTTCTATTTACATTTGACTCTTTACTTAACCTAAAACCTAAATGGGCCAACTCGTCTAAGTGATAAAGCCAACTTGTCTAGTAAAGTACCAAAATAATATCTATTCCAATGACTCATGGGTACTATTGACTCAACTTGCATCCGAAGGTTTACATTGATTCTTTCAACGACTCTTACATGACCAATTACATCAATGACATCTCCTACAAGAGGAATAACAATAATACAAATAGAATATCTTCCGAAGTTACATTATTTTAACAGTTTGTAGGATGTTTCTCCTACCCCTTTTATGGGATATTGATAATCATCTCTAAGTTTCACCTTGTAAGGTGAGTCTTCTTCTGCCAAGTTGGTGAAAGAGTGCCTCAAACCTATCATATGCTTGGAAGTACCACTTTCAACAAACCAAACATTGCTTCCATGAGTAACGATACCTATCAGTGTTGATATCAAGACATATTCCTCATCACTAGAGGAATCTTCTCTAGCTCTCTTCTTAGCTAGTTCATCATCTTTTGTAGTGTGAGCGTGATACCTCTTCTTCTTTCCTTTCTTCACATGGCTTTTTCCTTTGGGACAATGTCTTGCAAGGTGTCCATTTTCATCACAAGAGTAACACCTGAAATTTGAGTAGTCCTTCTGAGGTTTATGATTCTTTTGGAATCTTCTATGCTTCTTGTGAGAGTGTTCTACTTTCTTGCCTTTTCCCTTCTTTGCATGAGTTGTTAAGGCTTGATTGTCTTCTTCACCCATCTTCTCTTCTCTTGCTTCAATTTTGGCTTCCTATTGTGTACAATCCTCCCATAGTCTACTAAATTTGGTGAGCCCGCTTCAAGAACAAATTCCTTGAATGAATGATTCCCATGATCTTGGGAGACCATTTAATGTAGTCATCACAACTTTTGCTTCCTCAACATTGTCTCCAATAGCTTCTAACTGTTCTTTGATTTGGGAGACCCTTGCAAAATAGGATTGTACACTTTCTGAGTTCTGCATCTTCACGCCCTTGAGTTGAGTTCTCAAGGTCATCTTCCTATTAATGTTCTTTCCTTCATACAAGTTGGTCAATGCATCAAACATATCCTTCGGAGTCCTCAAGGAAGAAACATGTTGGATCAACTGATCCTTGATGGAGTCAACAATGATCCTCTTGGACTTGACCATATTCTTCTTGTGTCTAGCTTTGTCTTCATCTTCCTCTGGCTCTGCAACTTCTTCTTTAACAGAGCTTTCCAAGTCATGTTCTAATATGAGAAGTACTCTATACTACCATGCCCGAAAGTTCTCAGCTCCTTCAAGTTTGTCCTCAAGCTTGGTATTGTTTGTCATCTTGATAGTATAGTGCTTACCTCAAATAGAAATAGAAATAAAAAGTATAGTGCTTACCAATAAGAGTGCTCCAACAAAGTGCTTGCTCCAATTCCTTCTGAAATCTACTTTCCACAAGCAGATGCGCCCTCCTAGGGCGAGTTGAATAGGCCTTCCTTTTCCAACTGATCTGTGGAGGGAAGTGTCTAGAATAGGAAACCCTAGGTTCCAACTTTCGTCAGTTATGGCTGCACAATGACTTCTTTTAGGATGGCTCTAATACCATGTTAGAATTTATACTTTAACAATGGTTATATTAGATCTTCAAACAATTTGCACTATATCATAATAACCTTATGCAATAGGATCATTGAAAGAAAGACAAGTACGACAATTCAAAAGAATAGAGATTTTTCCTTTGGGAAACCCTAATAGGGAAGAAAAGCCAACAAACTTGTTCAGTATAGATTTATCAATAAGTACAATGTCTTCTAGTACAACCAAGAGCTAAATGCTCTTCCACACAAAGATTCCAATAATAAGATAATATTGAAAACCCAAGAATAAGATGTATTCACAAAGTAGCCACTCTTCTCCCAAGCGAACTTCTTCTTCTCTCACTAGCGATCTTGTTTGAGTGAGTGATGTTTCCAAATGAGGGGAGTAATGAGGGGAGCGCCTCCCCTATTTATACTTGATTTCCAAGTGACTTTTCCTTATGGGGCCAACTTGCTAATCTGCCAAGGCCGACTTCACAATGGTATAATATAATATGTTCTTTTGAAATTCTTTTGGGTCAACCCAACTGATAGCGTTTAAATTGATTCTTTCAAGGTACTTTACATGATCGATTACAATAATAATATCCCGAAATGGACTACAATAATCGTACAACGACAAATCAATAATAAAAGAAGAATATCTTCCGAAGTTATACAATCTTCAACAAGATCCACTACCAACAAGCGATCGAGATCATCCAGGATCCAACAAAGGACGAGCCCGTACTCATAGTACCTCAGAGGGCGATCCAAACCCTACTCCAACTCTTCTCCAAGCAAACATTCTATAGCAAGTTTCCTCCATCCAGCTTCGTATTCTAGGAAAGATGGATTTGGTGAAGCATGGCTCACATGCATTACCATCATCTTTATTTTCCCTTTGCTCTCGAGTCCCTAGGTCCATTCTACTTTTGTACACCCTTTTATCCATGCTTCATGCTTTCAATGTAGGATTTCTCATGCCCTAAAATAGATTCATTCTTCACTTTATTTCTTGTATCTTTCTTTCTCTTTATAGGATCCCCAATAGAAGACTAGACAAAATTGTTGCTTTGGTTTTGTGATTTCGTCAAGCAATTTGCATGTGTATTCATTTATGACTTTCTCAAACACTTTGCACATATTCTAAAGAAGACATTTCATCAAACATTTTGCAAGTAATCAAATACACATAAAATGAGAGAGACAATATGAATATTTTTATTATGGATGAAACAACACAAGTCTCTAATGGTTGATATAGCAACTACAATACAATTTCCAAAACACACCAAATACCAAATACCAGGATTATCGCCTTGACTCTTCTACTACTGACTAATGAGACTCCTCCAAAAAGACTCGCCTAACCTCCAAACATCATCAAGGGGATAACGTCCAGCTTCAAGGGAAAGTTGTGTTCTCCCAAAAGGCCTCACAGCCCCTCCAAGGACACACGATCTATTGAAAATGGCTCACGGCCTTCCCAAAACCCCTGCAGTATACTGTAATTGGGTGAGGCTTCCCTCAAAATGCCCCACGTCCCTCCTAGCCTCACGACTGAACAAAAGAGGGGATCGGTCCCTTATACACACCCCCGCAGCTGCTTCAACTGTCACAACCTTCCACAAAGCCTTCACAGATTTCTCCAAGTTCTTACAGCCCTATAATAGGGTGAAATGACCCTCCCACGTCCCCATGGCCTTTCCTAGTATCAAGGCATTGCAAGGGACGAGAAAAACAGGCCTCAACAACCCTCAATGACCCATGACCTACTGAGATTGCTCACGATCTTCTTCAACACAAACTGGCTTCTCTCGAAATACCCACGGTCGACTCCAATAGTGGTCTTGGCCCTCAAAAATACCTTACGGCCTCACCTGCCAATCACAGTGTTGCACGAGGCGGATCAGATCTCCACAAGTCCCCACCACAATTGATAACTCAGCCCTCAAGGATGGTCTCGACCTGCTGCAATAAGGAAGATTGGGCCTCAAGCAATGAACATCGGCCCCTCCAATGCCCACGATTTTGCCTACTAAGGAATCGACCCTCTCAAAGTGCCATGGCCTCCTCTAACCCAGAAATTTGGTTCCTCAATAAAGTTCACAAATCCACAAGAAGGTGGATCAACCTCTTTCAAACCCCAAGCAAGCTCCTTGGACCACAATTTTTCCTCTGGTGCTTACGAATTTTCCATAAAGATGGATCCAACCTTTTGAGAGAAAACACCCAAGCAAGATGATACAAACTGAGGATGAATTACTAACTGAGCTCAATTGGAAACTCCGGGTGGATTTCCCCCTTGTCTAGCTAGGGTGGATCTTTCACCACCGAAACCAAACCAATATGGAAGTGGATTTGCCAAAACCCCTAACAAAAACCCTTAGCTCATAAGAGCTCTCCATAAAAGATCAATAAAAATCATATATCCTCCAATGAGGTGTTGCCCCTCCTTCTATCTTCCTCTGGAGCTCCATACCATGGCTAATACCATTGAACACCCAATAACATCTAAAATGCACCCTCAATTAAAATAAAAAGGCCACTTTTCTAAGGTTTAAGCAGCAATTAGTCACTTTTTAGAAACAAAACACCTTTTCTAGCTAAGTGACATCAATAGTGATTCCCTTTTCTTCAATGACTATAGCCTCGAAAGCTATCCCCAATTGTAGAACCGAGGAACCCAAATTTGGGGACATTATAGATAAATGCTCTGTTACCCCACATATTGTACGAGGACTTATCCGGGGTAAATATGTTGATGCTCCAAATGAAATTCAATGTATGGCTTATCTAAGATAATTATGTTAATTGTGTCATTTGTATCAAGTAATTCATGGTTGTGATGTAACTTAATGTAATGATGTAATTGAAAAGTATCTTTTATATGCAAATGGCCAATTATAACACATACTCAACTCCCCTATGACAGTTCCAGAAAGGGAGTGTCTCTTAAGTGCTTTTTTACCAAATATTATTTACATCTTCATGATCATAAATAATCCAATGTTTTTTCACTCAGAAATCCTCCAAGCCGAGAATGCTTCCTAGGTGCAACTTGCCATATATTTGATCAATTGAGCCCTAAGAGTCAATTTAATGTAAACATCTCATCTATGTGGTCACCATGGACACTTATGTAATGTCAAGTTAGAGTCTTAGGAGTCCCACTTGCACATGGTTACATGATAATTCTAATATCCTAGTGGTTTAAACACAATTTAAAAGGTTAGGACATGGATTCTAAATCTAACTTTGGATTTAATGTTCTAATTTGTCATTAACTTTATAACTCAATGTTTCCCCTCCTCGTGTGAGACCCTCAAAATATTTTTATGCAATCTCAAATATCCCCATGCAATCCACCTGAGATGCCTCGTCTTTTGACTAGCTGCCTGGAACTGCCATTCAAAAAGTTGCAACCAATTCACCCCTCCTTTGAGACCAATTCATCCCCCTTTTTTGCAAGTTGTTTCCCTCTCTACGGTTGGTGCCCTCCCTTTATGACTTGTCTCAATCATTTAAACGTCTTTTATTACTGTTTTACCATGTCAAGAGGATTTAGCTAGGGTTTTGAGTCTTCCAGAAGAAAAAAGTAATTGTTTAATGAGAGGAGGTTAAGTCTCTCATCCTATATACAGAGCACTCCTATCTCAGTTCATTTGGATAGATATTGATGCTACAAGAGAACTATCTTTGTATAAGACATTCTATAATAAAAATTTATTTGGCTTTGGAGGTCATATATTAGAACTTCTCATTAGTGATGGTAATTTTCTTGTTCATGGTCTTTCTATTGGAGGTAACATTGTGCTGGCATTCTATTATATTTATCTTGAGCGTCTTTAGGGGCAATATTGTCCAAAGGGATTGGATTTCTGAAAAGGTTTTAGTATAGGATTGATTGAAGTTTTTGCATAAAGGGAGGTTTTTCTTTGTACTAATCCCCATTCAGATTTTACAAATCTAACCCCTTCTAGTATAGGGTTTCACTCAAGTAAGAAGTAGAGGAAGAGTCCATCCTCCTTTTGTGAATTGCATGATTGTAGGTTCTAATACACCTATGAAGGGTTGAAAGCCTTGAGCAATTATTCTTCCTAGGTGATCTCTGTGGAACAAGTCCATTGAAGAACTTCTTTGTTGACTTCATTGCCCCCAAAAAAAGTAAGGCACTTGTCTCTCTTAAAACTCTTACAACCATCCGTTAAAAACAAAATCAAACCTTTTTTATTTTCTTTGTTTTAATTGGTGGAATCTAACCCTAAAAGAAAATTCCCAAAAACATTTAAGATTTCACCAAGATCTATTGGTTAAATTTAAATATCTCAAGTAGATCTTTTAGTTTCTGAATTTTCCCTTTTATAGAAAAAATTATTAAAATTCAAAAAATTGTTAAAATTGGCATAGAATAAAAATCTGGAAATTACAACGAAACGACTAGCAATGCTTTGCAGAGGAGAAACGGAATGAGTTGGTGAGCTATGAAGCGATGCGGATATGGTGGAACCTTAGCCGCCATTACTTGTTTTTTTGCAAATAGACCCTTCCTCGATGTGTTTCGATTAATCAACCCCTGCATATTTTTTAGGGCATGTGGATTTATCTTCCATGNGGTGGACCCTTAGCCGCCATTACTTGTTTTTTTGCAAATAGACCCTTCCTCGATGTGTTTCGATTAATCAACCCCTGCATATTTTTTAGGGCATGTGGATTTATCTTCCATGAAAATTCAACTTCGATCTTTGAGGCTTTTAATGTTTGGAATGCCTCGAAGATGTAATTTGAATCAACTTCTAGTGCCTCACAAATATGAGCTTGGAGATTTGTCAACGCTCTTCAAATCTATATAAATCAATGTTCAAAAAGTCGGCCTCGGCAAAAAGTCGACGAGGGTCCCGAATACAACTTCTCGGCAACATCGGCGAAAAAATCGAGAAAAATCAGCAAAAGTCAGCAAACATTAAAAAATAGAAAATACATTCATTATTTTTAGAATTTTAAACATATAAAGCAACAATAACATCAGAAAAACATATTGGAACATAAATATGAAGAAAGAACTGATATATATCATCATGGTGTTGTCATGCCAAATATAAAACGATACATCAAAGTTGATACTGAAAGTCTGAAACATCATAGTTTTCCAATCAAGGAATCAAAAGTGTATAATGTTTAAACAATACAAAATGACATCACATATATAAATGTATCTAAGGAAAACTAGCATCTAGCTATCTAATATCAATGCCCTCTTCCCCTTTTACGGGCAAATATCATGTGCCTTTTGTCAGGCTTGCCCCTAGCACTAGAAGTAGAAGTAGAAGGTCCTGATCCTGCATCTAATACTGGACGCTGAGTGATGGATGCAGGACTAGAGGTATCAAGCGATGCAGAAGGTGGTGGTGATGCTAGCACATCACCCTCCATGGTGCCTCCAACCACCACCTCCTCCTCCTCCTCCTCCTCCTCCACTTGCCCCTCCTCTTGCCCCTCCTCTAGCCATGCAAGTGACTCCTCCATGATAGGAGTCTCAATCTCCACCCTCCACTTAGACAATATATCAATATTGTCCAAGGAGATGGCATTTTCATCTGGTTCTTTCTGTATCTATGCCATCCACAAGTGGAGGTTGTAATGGACATACACCAAGTCATGAAGACGTGTGAACTCCAAACTGTAAGAGGGTAATAAAAAAAAATTATGAGTCTAGAGGGTAATAAATTAATAAATTATAATATCTTAGAGGATCGTAGATTCATAAATTGAATTAAACATTTAAATGCAATTGCTTTGTTGAAATTCTAAGTTCTAAGTTTCTAACCTTTTGCGTCTCTTTGCATGTATTTTTTCAAATACACTCCAATTCCGCTCACATCCCGAAGCTGTACAGGTTTGGCTAAGGATTCTGATGGCAAATTTCTGTAAATTTGGTGTCCTCACACCATAGGTTTGCCACCATGTGGCTACCCAAACAAGAAATAAAGATAACTAAATTACATTTCATTACATTCAACTTTGGAAAACTAAAATAGGAAATAAATATAAAATTTAAATAAATCATAATTCATCTTTCAAATAAAGGTGAAAACTTAAAACGGTCTAATAAGTTAATAACTTACCTAGCATGAATTTGGTCCTGTCACCATAGGTTTGCCACCATGTGGCTACCCAAACAAGAAATAAAGATAACTAAATTACATTTCATTACATTCAACTTTGGAAAACTAAAATAGGAAATAAATATAAAATTTAAATAAATCATAAGTCATCTTTCAAATAAAGGTGAAAACTTAAAACGGTCTAATAAGTTAATAACTTACCTAGCATGAATTCGGTCCTGTCACGAATAGCATCAGCAAAACTGAATACTCCAGTACCATCCCGATACACCTCTATCTCGCGATTGACTGCATTGCGAATGTCATAATCAGGTATCATCCTCTGAATACAAGTGAGAAGCCCCTCCAAAACCTCACCATCAAAATCAAAATTGCATTTGTAGGCAAATGCGGGGTTGAGGAAGAGTCCTGCTGCATGAATGGGTCGATGAAGCATCCCAGTCCATCAAATATCAATCAACTCCCATAACAACATGTGCCTGTCTTGCCCTGGGGTACCCTTCCCACATAAAAATTCCAAATGGTATCTTTGGCCCTATCCATGGCCTCATATAAATAGCCCATTGCGGGCTTATCACCATCAACAAGTCGCAGAACCCTCACTAAAGGTTCACTAACCGAGCACACTTCCTCCATTCCTTCCCAAAAGGCGTCAGTGTACACCAGCTTGGCAATGATTTTCCCATCCTCTCTCCTAATGTAAGCACAATCATGCCACTCATCACAAACAAACATTTGCTTCAACTCAAACCGACATTGAAGCAAAGACTGAAGAGTAATAAATGTGGTGGAAAAACGCGTGATTGCAGGACACTTCAACTCCTTGTTTTTGGTGTGCCCCCTCATGAGATTAAGAACAAAACCATGGTTGTAAATGAACTTGGGGATGGCCCTAGCTCGATCAATCACCACCTTGATAAAGGGAATTTTCCCCATATCCTCCAACATCAAATCAATGCAATGAGCTGTGCATGGAGTCCAAAACAAAGAGGGGTACCTATCCATAAGCATCCTACCAGCAGCCACATAATTAGTTGCATTATCTGTAATAACTTGCACAACATTGTGCACCCCAATATCCTGGATGAACCCATCCATCAACTCGCATAAAAGTGTTGCATCTTTTACATGTGTCGATGCATCAACTGATTTTACAAACATGGTACCTCTAGGACAATGTACCAAGAAGTTGATAAGGCTTCTACCTTACCATCTGTCTACCCATCTAACATGATTGTGCATCCAATGCTCTCCCATGACTGCCTAAACTCTGTCAACCTAGCACCGATGTCCATCTTTTCTGCTTGAAGGATTGGGCCTCGCAACTCCTCAAAGCTAGCACTTTTATACCCTGGGCTAACTACTACAATGGCATCACACATCAGCTGCCAAAATGGATTGTTTTTAACAATGCTGAGAGGCATGTGACTCCAGTAAAGACACCTTCCCATTACCCTATCCGCTTCTACCTTTTCCGATTTCGTTATAATTGACTTGATAGAAGGTTGTGATCCTAGTGCAACAAAATGGGATGTGATCCCCACCCTCCCAAGAGGTGAAGCTATGGAGCCCCTCCCACTACCCTCACCAATAGTGGTAGATAAAGATGCACCTACACTTCTTGCTTGGCCAAAAGCTGCAAGCTCAAGTCTGTTTGCAGCGATCTTATCCTTCTTTCTCATTTTTTCATGAATGGCATCATGGGCAGATCTCATGATTTCTAGGGTCACTGCAATACAAAGGCCAACATCATGGCCATGTAGTTTAGCTAGATGGTATTTCAACCTGTAAACCCCTCTCGACATGTGATGCCCACGTAATTTGCAACTCAAATTTTGCCTATTGATGCCATCCTTGGGCTCACCATACTGCCAAAATGGGTCCAATATCTTTGGCATTTTTGCAATTGCATTGCTTCAACTCAAATGCAACCCTAGGGCACAAAAACAAAAAACAAAAAATACATTAATTTCCATTGGAAAAAAATAGCTACATTCTAGCTTAAAAAATCAGACCTCTAAATTTAGATTTTAAGCCATGAAAGATAAGAAGAAGAGGGTGGCTAAGAATTAAAAAAACAAGCATGCTATTTTCCATTCTAATTTTTTAAAACCCCCATTTACATTGGGACTGTTTTTCATTTTTTTGCGCATGGAAATCAATGGCAAAATAGTAAAAACAAATAGCAAAGAAATATGCAACAAATATGCAAAGAAATAGTCAAAGAAATGTGCAAGAAAAAATGCAAGAAATCTTTCAAACAGTCCATGGAAAAGATAGAAAAACAATGGGACAAAATGCACATACCTGTAAAGAATCTTGAACACTTGCTCCACAAAAATTCTTGGTTGAGATGCTAAATGGTGTTTGAAGCCTCCAAAGGTGTTGGTGGTCTCCTCAAGCCCTTCTCCTCCACTTCCAACAAACTGAATGGTGTTTGAAGCCTCCAAAGGTGTTGGTGGTCTCCTCAAGCCCTTCTCCTCCACTTCCAACAAACTGATTTGCCCAATGACATTAAAAAAGACCATTTTTTCCTTTTGTAAGCCGCGGATTGGTTGCCTAGGCGACTTTTTCCTTCGACCCGCGAGTTTTCCTAAAAAAGCGCGTTTTTTACTAAAAAGTCACGACTTGGCAATTTGTTAAAAAATCGTGACTTTTGCTCTCCGAAAAATCGGCTTGGAGCAAAAGTCGCGACTTTTTCTATTTCTCGCGAGAAGTCGACGAGGTTTTCAACACTGATATAAATCGATGCATTTTTGGGCCAATCTAACCATACCCAAGTTTTTAAAATGTAAACTTTAAAGCAATCTAATTAACAATAGTATCCATTGGTTTATTAAATCCAGCCTTCATTTGCCTTAGATATTGAGCACCTTCTCCAATAGACGTGAATTGTCCATTTAAAGGAAGATATTTTGAAATTCAATGATTCAAAACCATTAAAAATGGAATTCTTTAGAAGAAAATTATATTTGTTCATATAGATAAGACAATATATTAAAACTTTTGTTTAAAGGAGGTCTTTCATCCAAATTCTTTGGCCTCTGCTTCTTAACTATTTTTTTATTGAAGCACTGAAGCCACACCATTGGGTAGACCCACCACGTGAAAAGCTAACGCAATGACACATGGCACGTGAGCCCCATCATGCCATGTGGCATAACTACATAAAGCTACATAAGCACTCATGCCACATCATCTGTTAACAGATACACCAACTCAGTTTCAATGTGCCATTCCATACAATGCCATGTGTTAGCATCCATACATGCCATGTCAACATACGCACATGCCATGTCAACAGCGGTAACGCAACTTGCAAGCCAAAAAAGACATTGTTCAATGAACTATGTTCTCTTCAATTAGATGATGTAACTTTTGAAGAGAAGAAACCAACCTTGAGAACTGAAAATTCTCAACTCTTGCCACAAATGTCTAATCATCACACATTTGTCATGACTTTCCAAGCAACATTTGCCAATTTGGGGCAATCTCTTGTAGATGTTGAAATCAATCTTGTTTCGTTTGATATATCTGAAGATTTCAAATCACTCGAGCCCTATGTTAAATTTTTAGCTTAGCAATATAATTTTCATCTCTTTTAGCTTTATTTCATCGTTCACTTCATCCCACAATTATAGCATTATTCATTTGCAGTAGAAATAAAAGCAAGGATCACTGAAAGATAACCATGCACAAGAGACAGATTTTATCTTGGGAAACCCAAACGAGAGAAAATCCAGCAAACTTTTTTCTCTGAAGAAATCAATCCAAATTTCAAGTACAAAACGAAACATAAAGATTAACCCTAGCACACGAGTGTGTTTTTCATCCACAAGAAACCCTAATAAGGGTAGCGAGTCTTCAATAGAATAAGAGAACCCCAAATATTACTCCTTTTGAAAAGTTCTCCCCATTGATGTCTCATCACATGCAGTCATATTCTTCCCTAAGAGCTCTATTGTTGATTTGACCATACTCTAAGAAGTCCCAGTCACTTCTTAGAGCCAATTGTCAACTTCAACATTAGATTAGACTGTCTAATATACAAGGAGATAATATCTCCTTGTAACATAGACAAGTCATTTCACTCTATTAAGAAAAGATCACTCCCGCTATGGAGCACTCCCACACAGTGAGTACGCAATGTGACCTCTAGCCTACTACCATTCCAGTCAACACATGACTAGACTAAGCTAAGCATCAGATCCCTCTATACTAATAGTCAACACATGACTAATCAGAGCTACGAAGGGGCCATTCTCTCCATGGGATACGAAACTCTAAGAGAATGATCTGCAGAATGTTTGCCCGATGCTGGAACTCATGAGAACATCAACATCCTGCACTAATCCTTCAGATTTTTTTTCTAGAATGTGACAGTCCTACATCTTCATCTTCCTCCACTATTTTGATCCTAATGATGATGTAAAGGTTAGTGTGTTCACCAATTTTAAATAACACAGTTTTGGTTCCAAATTACTCTGACAGATGGGCTATATTGGCGGTGATTTAGGAAAACATGGTTAGGGTATTGTTCATCTGATTGAGGATGTGACTTGGCCATGTAGTCAAGGCATTGCTTATGGTTTTGTTTGCTTTTCCTCGTTTTAAGGAACACAATAAATTTTTTTCTGTGTCTATTTGCCAGTAAGAAGGAATATTATGTAAAGCCATCTTCCTTTGATCATGTTCTCATTCCTCTAATCAACATGAAGGGGGAATGTTAAAATGTATAAATTCCTCTAGTGGCCATATATGTGCATTTGATGGCTACATTAGACTAACTACTTAGAAAATTATGCTTCATTATAGTCTCAATCAACTACAGAAACTAATACTTGACATTCTTGTCTAGTTAGAGACACAATCCTATTATTGTGTTATGTTCTTATGGGATCCTAAAATTGTGGATCTTGTCAAGTCCTGTTTGGAAGGAAACTAAGAGAATATCTTCATATGCTTAGAGGTTTGTTATGAAACTTCTATATAATGAAGCCTCTTCTATATACTTGTGAAGGCAAGACACTCACTCTTTGAGTGTCAACACTAGAATAAAGCTAAAGGGAGACTAGATGTTTCCCCATCTTGGTTTTTAACTTTTCACCACCCTGCATATGGTGTTGATATTTTGAGTGATGTGCTATGAGTTTAGTATATTTGTAAATTAGTTTTCATCCTTAGATATCTATATTGCAACCAAATTGCTTCACATCAATGATGAAATGGTCTTCCCTAAAACAGTCTATTATTAAACAGTCTTCCATTCGTTATTATCACCTTCAGCAGATAAATGAATCTAATGAATAAATATTCCTACTTTAAAGTTTACTGCCAGTGTATTCAAATAATCAGCAATGACCTAGACATTTGAATAGAAAAATACATAGCAAGCCTTAACAGGTTGGAGGTCAGAACAAAACAAGCACGCATATGTTGGTATTTGAAACTAACTTTTCAGATGTTGCCATATATCTATGTTAGAAAAGCTACATACGTCAGTGTTTTTAGAGCCATCATGTGAAAAGGCTTCAGCAGCAGCAATTGCAGCAGCAGCTGTGACACCAACAGGCGAGAAGCCCTCAATGATGAGGGTAGGGAATAATTTCTTCAGGTCAGCATACGCATCAGCTTCAATTCTTCTATTCAAGTGCACTTCACTTCTATTGGTTTTTGCCATCATCCACTTTGAAACATCATCATTTAAGCTCCTCCAAAGGTAGATTAACAAATCTGTATTTTCTGAATCCTTGGCTGTATTCAATTGCTTCTCCCATTCTTCATCTGGCATGCCACCTGCTGATGATAAAAGCAATGAGCTACGGAGTTCCTGTAGCCTGACGCTCAGCTCCTGGAACAGGAATACATTTAGATCATAATCAAAGTGTACACAAGAAAATAAACAAATAAGACATAATATACCCCCGAGCAATGAACAATAGCATAGAATTGTAACACTGAAAAGTTAGCAAATAAGGAATGCTAAGACAATATAGAAAGCTAATAACAACTCATAATCATGCCTGGTATGTGAATTATCAAGAAAAAAGAGGTTGTACTTGCAAGATGATTGTAAAAAACCATATTTCATGCTTTTTAACGAATATTTTATAGACTTTGTTACAGCATATTACTGCACTGTGATTTGATCACATCCCTTGTGATTTTTTCACGATTGTCGAGCTTGCAGGATTTTATGACTAGACAGTTGGATGGACAGCTGGTACATTTGTCTCCTTCATTCGAGATATTGCTTCTTGATGGTCGAGTGGTGGCCATGGTGGTTGGCTAGGAGGTATGGTGCAGTATGTTCTCATGTCTTCATGGTGTTGATTGGTGATTATGGTGTTCCTAGCAAGCAAAAAATGCTCATAAGATGATGCACTCCCTCTAATTGATGATTAAATGAACCATTGGCTAAGGTAATAAGGGAATTAAATTATTAATTAACGCTTAAGTATTAAATGGAATGGGAACCCATTAACCTAGGGTCTGCCTAAGTTTTGAAGTGTTAATAATTTTATTTTACAGTAATGGGTTAATTAAAGTTTCTAGCATTAGGTTTTGTTTTAGTGCGATTAATAAAGTCAAAGCAAATATAGAACTAATCACACTAATTAACCAAAGTACCAAAAGTTTTCACTTCTTATTAATTTAAAAATCACTTAAGGGAGGTGCTAAACACAAATGTGGAGTATATCATGAAGATTAAGGTTGAGGGGCTCCTACATGGAACTCCCTAGGGGGTATGAAGACTGCTCACACATGAGACACATTATCATTATGAAACTATAACCTAACTTGGACTCTAATAGAGAAATTCAATCCACTCACAGAAATTTAATCCACTCACACATGTGACACTTTTAGAGAGACGTCTCAAATTTTGGAGCAGTTATCTTTTGACAAAGTCTAGAATTTCGCCATCTCAACGACATTACAAGTAGAGTGGCCATAAGATTTTTAAAAAGTGGTTATAATTGAAAATATGATAAATATTGAGGACTTTGGAAATTTAAAAATTGTCACCTTAAAACCTTAACCACATTTTCCATCACTTGATTTGACAAACACCCCATCTTGGATGCTTGAGAACTTTGATGAGTTCGAGAGAGTACTATTAATAAATACTCGTGGTGAAGAACACCCTAGCTTTTGAGGATGTTCACATGGTTTATTTCATTTTTCTTCGAACCCTTTTTGACAGGGCTGGTAGCTAATTCCATTGTTAAAACTTTCTCATGGAGATAGTTACATGTAATAGGTGGACCTAACCAACTCCATTGTTTATTCTTTGTGGAACTCTTCTCAAAGAGTTGGCTAGATGAAAACCAGTATTGCATTATTTCCCTTAGAGAAAGAAATAGATCTAACCACTAGTTTGCTATTCTTCAAAAGATTTGTTGAGCACATAGTGGATCTCAAGAGGGAAATTATTTGTTTATTGTACAATGAAGTTGAGTTGAAACCTATATAAGGGTATGTTCACTTCACTTCGATTGGATTATATTGATGATGTATAGTCTCCATGTGAAAAGTACCCTCCTTGTACACACATTCAGAGGCACACATGGTAACTTTTGACATTTTTATAGGACACTTTTTTTGGAGGAACATCCTAGCTTCAAGAGCAATTATTTTCTAACAGAGTGCCTAGAATTTTGCCATCTCAACGTAATTAAAAATAGAGTGGTCGTTGGATTTCCGGAAAGTGGTTATAACTTATAATAGAAAATCTAATAAATATTGAGGAATTTGGAAATTTTAAAATTGCCACCTCGAAAACCCTCACCACATTTTCATCGCTCAATTTGACGAACGCCCTATCTTCGATGCTTGAACACTTCAATGATTTTGAGAGAGTATTATTAATAAATACTCATGGTGATGAACACCCTAGCTTTTGAGGATGTTCACTTGGATTATTTCATTTTTCTTGGAACCATTTTGGACATGGTTAGTAACTAATTCCGTTGTTGAAACTTTCTCATGGAACTAGTTACTTGTAATAGGTGGATCTAACCAACTCCATTGTTTATTATTAATTTATTTGTTGAACTTTTCTCAAAGAGTTGGCTAGATGGTAACTATTACTGTATTATTTCCTTCAGAGAAAGAAATATATCTAATCACTAATTTGTTACTCTTAGAATGATTTGTTGAGCACATAATGGATCCGGAAAGGGAAATTATTTGTTTATTGCACAAAAAAGTTGAGTTGAAGCCTATATAAGTGCTTTCTCAATTCACTTGAGAGGAAGATGGTTTTGAATAGAGACTATATACTCTTGTAAATATATTTGGTGCTAGTGGCGAAATTTGGAGCTAATACAAATGGCGCTTTGATGTCGAATTCTATCTAGAGAGCTTTCATTATGATGGATTCATGTATGGAGTAAATTGTAATGGGTAAATTCTTCCTTCATTGATTTTGTTAGGCTGCAAAAGTTCTTCCTTACACATTAAGTGTCATATAGATAAGATAAGATAAGATAAGATAATCTTATTAATGTCCAACTAATGACCACAAAAGCAAGTTAATGGGACTACTAAATACAATGATGTCATTACAAAGAAGGAGTACCAAAAGAAAAGGAAACTGAAGTAAAGAAGAGAAGAGAGGAGAAATCTCTGTTGAGGCATGGAAATCCCTTGACCCCGATCACGTGAGACCGCACAGGGGTGGAAAAATACACGGGGAAAGACTCTAAGAGAAAAGAAATCCAGAAGAAATGAGGTATGTCTATCAAGGGATAAACCCGTCTCTCCTAACATCCTAGGCCAAATGGAGGAAACTAATAACAATATGATGTCTCAAGGAAGAACTAGTGGAAGGGCTAGGCCTCCCTCTATGTTATTGTCTAGAAAAGGTAGCTCGTTGCTGAGGCCTAGGGGATCTCTTCTATCTCCTGGGGAGAGGTCTAGTCCACATAAGAAAGATGCTAGAGGCAAGAGGTCAATAACGGATTTAACTTCTAACACGGAGATGGAAGTGTCAGAAAAGCATCAACCTAAGTTGAAGAAGCCCAAAGTTGCGCAACAATCAGCTATCATAGTTCACCAAGGGCCTCTACAAACTTCCCTAGTCGCAGTCATATTTGAAAGCTTTCCATCTGCAAAATGGCCACAAGAGCAAGGGTCATCATCCCAACAGGAAGCCTCAGCAACCACTCAAACATCTCCCATTAAGGATGGATTATTCAATTTCTATGCTCACAAGGATGATAACATTGATCCAAAGAAATATTTGTTCCCTAGGAAGGAAATTGCAACAGGGAAGCAAAAGAGATTATTGCCGATCGTTGACTTGAAGCAAGGTACACTGAAGATGGTGGTAATAGAGCCAATTGTTGTCGAAGGTGAAACACATTCAAATTTCAAGACTACTCAGGGCAAATACAGCTTGGACGCTTTCATCCCCAAGGATCAAATGGAGTTGCATCGTCAAACTAGGAAAGTTGTTTTTAGCGACGTCCTCAAGACCACTATGTGTTAATAAGCTGCAGAATATAGTCAGTAGAGTGAACCACCTTCTCAGAGAAGAAAAGGTGGCAACTGAAGCCAAGAAGTTGAAGATAAATAAATTAGAACTGTTGAATTTAAGCATTAGCATGAATACTTTAAAAAATTTGCAGACTAACTCATAAAAAATGACAAGTGCAGTAAAACATCAACACATCAAAACATTGAACACAAGAGTTTTTCATTGGGGAAACCTTTAAAGGACAAAAACCCTAACAGCATTAGTAATTCATCTTGTAAATGAGATGGTTGAGTTCCTCAATAATTCCACAAACCCTAATGGGTTTGTACCATAAAAATCACACAAGATAATTTTACATAAAAACATCAAAATAGGGTTTTCACCAAATTAGGGCTTTCTGCCCTAATTTTCTCTCTCCTTCCCAGAAAACTCAAACTTCCCAAATTTTGGTGTATGCTTGCCCGTGACCTGTATGACTGCCCGAGTTGCCTAAGCTTGTTTTGCCTTGCCCGAAACTCTGCCCAAGATCTAGTAGGCCCTGCCCAGCCCTGTTCTTCTCTGCCCGAACTGTTCAGCCCTGCCCGAACTGTTTTGTTGTGCCCGAGGGCCTCTTCTCCTGCCCGGAGAGCTGATCTACAACCGAGAGCTTGCTGCTCTGTTCAACAGCCTAAAGCAGTTGCCCGACAGTCTGTTGATGTTGCTCGGGTTTGTTGCTACATCCCGACAGCCTGATGCTGCTGCTACCCGGGCCTGGTAGCAACCACAAAGGGCAGCCCGTGAGGGATCCAAGTCTGCCTAAGGCTACCCGTGAAGGATCCGGGGTTTCCCGAGCCTGTGGGGAGGCTGACCTAGGTGAGAAGGTGGCTGTCGAAGCTGGAGGAAGGCTGCCCGAAGTCTTCACATCATTCCGGTGAGGAGATACAAGTTGCCCGTGGAATATAGCTGTTGCTGGTGGAGTTTAGGGTAAAACGCTAAGACATGAAGATGCTGCAAAAATGGTGAAACGCGAGGTTAGGGTTTGATCAAAAGACAAGTGTGAATGCCCTAGCTAGACTCATCCATGCTAGGGCATAAACACAAAGCTTCCTTCTCTTCAATAACCAGCAAATTCTTCTGTTGGAGCAGCTACAAGTGCAAGAGAAAGTGTGTGTAATAATGAAATGGAATCAACTTCTTTTATAGCCTTTGAAGTCACCTGTAAGTGGACCAAAACTCAAAAGAACAAAATAATAATATTTTATTCTTTTATTACTTTGACTTTTACCTTTAGTGGTACTAAAGGTCTTTTTGCACTTTCACTTGGACTCCTTAGTGGTACTAAGTGTCCTTATGTATTTTAGACTTTTACATTAGTCTTCTTCAAGTGCCTTGTGCTCAAAACAAGTGGTCAAGGTGGTCCTTCATCCCCACTCAAAGTACATCATCATAAACAGAGAGAATTACTAATGTTTTTATCTCACACTCTGTGTGACACCAAGATCGGATACTAAGGTGTCTTAACCAAGGGTAGCTAAGCCTTGGAGAAGATCATAAAACCCACTGATCAAGGGTCAGAGTATCACACATGCCCAGACCTAGTCTAGGGCTTATAGTGTTATCCTGGTAACAGACCAGGTGCCTCAGCCATAGGCTGCATAATTTAAAACAAGGTCAAATACTTGGTAACAGACCAAGCGCCTCCATTCTCCCAAAGAATGGCCCTTAGCCCCAGGTTGAGTCCCTAGTTCCGGACTAGGTAAAATTCTTGGTAACTGACCAGGTGCCTCCATTCAAAGAATGGCCACTCAGCTCTAGGCTGAGTCCCCCAGTGCTAGACTGGTTCCACATCCTGGTCCCAGACCAGATGTCACCATTCAACAGAATGGTCACTCAACTCAAGGTTGATTCCCCCAGTGCTGGACCGGTTCCACATCTTGGTCCCACACCAGATGTTTCCATTCTCCTAAGAAAATGGCTCTCGATGCTGCTCAGAAAAATCAACACTCCCTCTCAGCGAGAGAGGCATTCTCTGCCATGCCAAGCTTGTCACGAAAGTACACAAAATTTGTTGTTGTCGGAGGCTTGGTCAAGATGTCTGCAATCTGTTCATCTCTACGAATGTACTGCAACTTCAAAGCACCTCTTTGTACTATGTCTCTAGTGAAATGACACTTCATTTCAATGTGTTTCGATCTGTCATGAAACAATGGGTTCTCTGAAAGCTTAATGCAACTCTAATTATCACAATGGATGGTTGTTGAGTCAACCTCTCCACCGAAGAAGGGTCCAACCCCTTCATCCTTGTTCATCTTCAATGTTTGGAGCCTTTTCTTCAAGACTCTCTTCTGACTGGGAGCCTTCTTCTCATACAAGTTTGTCAAGGTGTCAAAGCATTCTTTGGTAGTCTTCAATGACGTGATGTTGGGCATCAAAGTTTCTTTGACAGAATCATAGATGATCCTTCTAGCCTTAGCGTGCTTCTTCTTGAAAGCAGTCCTATCAGCAATAGATGTTGGCTCTTCAATGGTGTTGAATATAACATCACCAAGGTCATTTTCTTCTAAAATAGCTGTAAACCTAGTTTTCCAAAAATTGTAGTTGGCTGAACCTTGAAGCTTCTCTTCCGGTTTGAAGATGTTGGTAGCCATCTCTGCCACTTAGTCAAAATTAGGTCTGCAAAAATATCCCAAGGTCTAGGAAGACAACAACAATCTCCTTTTATTGGGTCTGTTGCCCACCTATAATGACTAGGTGGCAACGTCATGTACATTGCAGATGTACATATTGTACAATTTGCACCACAGAAAAATCCTAGGGATTTTTCACTCAGCAAGGCAATTCTGCCCCTTTTGTACATGAAATGTCCACTCCCCTGCGTGGGATAATTAATGTAACTTTATATGTCAGCATGGGTCATTCCTCTAAGGATGTGACCATGGACTTTATTATCAGGGAAGTCCTCTTCACCGAGTGTTTTTTTCCCCTTCCAGTTAATTTTGTTAATTAACAATTTTAATTGGTTGGGTTTTTCACTCACCAATCCTCCAAAGTGGTGAATTGGCGTTCTGATAATCAAGCCCATGAGGTGGCTAAAGTTTCAAGTTGTTGTCCATGACCATGCTAGCCATATCTTGTAGTCTTGCAGAATTTTGTTAGGATTTTAATTTTAATTTTTTTTTATCTTTTCCTAATTAATTAACTTTACCATTTGGTGGTTAATTAATTAAGTTTTGATGTAATAATGTAATCTCTTGAACCTTGGCGTTTTGTAATAGGGTCCATGAATGCAAATGAAAATGCTATGACACCCCCTAAGCCATTGGTTCAAGTTCCATGTCATTCTGACAAGGGGTTAGGAAGTTAAACCAATTTTGGTTAAGGCGAGGTATTTTTTCCTAGGAAATTAATTTAATTTCCTAGGGTGAAAAATTAAATTATTTGATTTTGAAGGAAAAAATAAAATAAGGCCATGGTAATTAAGTTTGGGGGGTGGCTAAGCATAGTCAATTTTTATTTAAATAAACCCCCCCCCCCCCATGGTCAAAATAATTTTTTGAAAATCTCCCAAGTGGGACGCCCCTCTTGTCTTAATAAAAGATAAAAAATACAAAATAAAAATAGAAAATCAAAAAATCTAAATTTGAGTCAAAGGAGGCCCCAGATAAAAAATAAAAGATAAAATAAAAGATTAAAAATAAAAAATAAAAAGATAAAAATAAAAAATAAAAGATTAAAAATAAAAGAATAAAAAGATAAAAATAAAAGAATAAAAAGATAAAAATAAAAATAAAAATTTGAGTCAAAGGAATTACTCTGAAGGTGGGTGCCTAGTCATGGAAACCCTAGATCTAAGGATTAAGCTTCATTGTGACATGGATCTATCTTTTTTACCATTAATTTAAAAAGGCACCCTTGCTTATGATTGGTGGATGGCTTGCAAAGTCAACAAACCTATATCTAAGGGTGGAGGAGAGATAGAGTTTAGAACTATGTTTTGGACCCTTGATTTGGGAGTGGGTTTGGGATCTTTTCAACTATAAAAGAAAGGCCCCTCCTCTCATTTTATCATGATTCTTTGGAGCATTGTTATGACGCTGGAATCACTTCTCTCTTCTCTTCTTTTCATACTCTCTCATTTTGCTCAAGCCCTAGAGGCTCTTTATGTATCAAATCATGCCCTAGTTGGGCTTAATATAAGTAATCTTTGGACAAATTCTTCGTGGCTCTTTTCTACATTTCATGCATCTTTTGGTGAGGTAACTTGCATGTGTATTTATTTGATTTGCATTTGTATCAGCTTAGATAGCTCTCCACAAAGCAGTTTGTGAATAGATTTGTAAGTAGAAGTATTTATGCCAGCGTTACAAAAATCAGCGATTTATCGCCAACATCGCGAGATATCACGTTGTCTCCTCGTCGGCGATATTATCGCAAAACATCAGCCCGATACTTTGGCAATTTTTTCGGCAATTTTTTCAAGGAAAAATCGCAATTTTAACTCGATGTTTTCCGAAAAAATCGCGAGTCGACGGGTCACTTTTCCGGCCGGGCGAATAAAGGTTAAAATGCATTTTTTTTTTGTTTTATTTCATTTGGTTGCCGAGCAAGGGTTCATTTGCACTTGCCGACAGGAGGAGCGAGAATCGTGAACCGAGCATCTGTGCAATGGAAAAGAAAAAGGTAAGTAAATAAAATCAATGTTTTTGTGAGGTTTTAGCAGAGTCCCGACTGTGGCTAGGTGGGTGCCGGTGGACTGTGCAGTGAATACCCCTGCGGACTCCGAGGCCGAAGCCCAGTCCTGACTCTCGACTGTGGGTAGATCGGTCACAATAATATGGTACCGATACTATATATTATATAATATATTATATATATTATGTATTATATATATAATATATAATATATAATACATATTATATATAATATATAATACATAATACATATTAATATAATACATAATATATATTATATTAATATATATATTATATTATATTAATATATATTATGTATTATATATTATATATTATATATAATATATAAATTTTAAAACATTTTAAAGTTTATATAATAATTTAATTAATAATTATCAATTATATATTATGTATTAAGTTAAGTTAAAACTTTTAACAGTTTATCATTTAAATTTAAGTTAATAGTTTATCATTTAAATTTAAGTTAATAGTTTATTTCAATTTAAATTTTAAAAAATTAAAACTTAAAAGTTAAAAGTAAAACATACAAATTCAAGTTTAAATTTATAGTTTAATTTTAGTAAATTTTTTAAATATAAAATTTAGTAAATTACTAAATTCCTTCAGTTTAGTAAAATTTACAAAGTTTAGTAAATATATTATATAATATATTATAGTATAGTAAAACTAAAATTTACAGTTTAGTAAAATTTAGTAAAGTTTAGTAAATAATAAATATGTTATATTACAGTTCAGTAAATTTTTAAATATTTCACAGTTTAGTAAAATTTTACAGTTTAGTAAATTTTACAGTTTAGTCATTGACAATTTAACTTTAGAAATGTAAAATAATTTTCTGTATATCTCATTTGCCAATGAAATTCACTAAACAAAAACTTTTTTTTATGTTACAGGTTTTGATTAGCAAAGCAAGCATGCCGAAGAATTTGGATCCATTCTGGGAGTATGCAGAGCTAGTTGATCCACAAAATCGGCAAAAGCTTAGATGCAATATGTGTGGGAAGGAGATGACGGGGGGGATAAGTAGGCTCAAATACCACCTCGCACAACTTGCAGGGCATGAGGTGAATATTTGTAAAAACTCCACTCCTAAAATAGTTCATAGGGCCAAACTTACAATTGAAGGTATTGGCAAAAGGAAAGATGAAAGGAAAGCTTTGAGGCATGAACTTGGCATGAGAGCAGCATTAGGATCCGGGACAACCGGACACACTTTAGGGGGAGTGGGGAGTGAGACCTTATCCTCATCTTTCGTCATGCCTTCAATGACACATTCTATTTCTCACTTTTTGTCGAGATCGGGTCCTGGTGGACAACCAGGTATAAAGTCAATGTACAAGATAAAGGAGAAAAAGGAAGCAGATAAACTTGTGGGTTGATGTCTTTTGTGGAGTGATATTCCATTCCACTTTGCAAGGAACCCATTCTATGTGCATATGTTCGAAGTTGTTGCTATTGTCGGGTCGAGGTATAAGCCACCCACTTATGAGGAGTTGAGAGGGCCCATCCTTGATGATGAAAAGGTCGATTCCACTGCTAGGTTGGAGGAGCTTCGACGTTCATGGGAGGCCACAGGATGCACCGTGATGTCAAATGGTTGGAGTGATAAGAAGGGTAGGACCCTTCTCAACTTCTTGGTTCATTGTCCTCGAGGCATAATGTTTATAAAATCCGTGGATGCATCTCCACAAGTCAAAGATGCAGCATTAATATGTCAGTTGTTGGATGAGTTCATCCAAGAGATAGGTCCGCAGCATGTTGTCCAAGTAGTAATGGACAATGCTGCGAATTATGTGGCAGCCGGTAGGATGCTTATGTACAGGCATCCAACATTATTTTGGACACCTTGTGCAGCACATTGTATTAACTTGATCTTAGAGGATATGGGAAAGATCCGATTTATCAAGGATGTCATTCATTCAGCAAGAAGCATCACCAAATTTATATACAATCATGCTTTTGTGCTTAGCTTGATGAGGAAGTTCACTCATGATAGGGAGTTGGTCTGTCCCGCCATCACTCGACTTGCCACTTGTTTCATCTCTCTTCGGTCTCTCCTTACTTCTATGTGGGACTTGCAAACTATGTTCCTTTCCGCTGAGTGGCGTGCTTTATCAATTAGCACTAAACCGGAGGGACATGACATATTTAGGCTAGTGTCATACCAGGAGAGCTTCTGGGATGGGGTGAAGGAGGTGTGTACTGTATGTGAACCTTTGGTAAGGGTTCTACGCTTGGTTGATGGAGACAAGCCCGCAATGGGCTACTTGTATGAGGCCATGGATAGGGCCAAAGAGGCCATTAATGCCTCCTATGAGGACAAAGGGGAAGAGGGGCAAGCCAAACAACAATTGATATGGGAGGTGATTGATCAACGATGGAACAAAACACTTCATCACTCCATTCATGTTGCAGGCCTATTCCTCAAACCCGCATTCTCTTACTCATGTGGCTTCGACTTTGATGTAGAGGTAATGGATGGGTTCTTGGAGTGTGTCCGGAGGATGGTGCCAAGTGCAGCTAACCGTTCAGAGATTCCCAAAGAGTTGGAAGTCTATAGGAGGGCCATGGGAACATTTGGCTTTGATATGGCTATTAATGACAGGAAGAACATAATGCCAAGTAAGTTTCACTTTGTTTACTTTCTTTGTTTTATATTTCAAATTTCCAATGTCTTCTCTTATGTTTCTCCAATTCATTGTAGATACTTGGTGGGAAACCTATGACAGATGAGTACCCCATCTCCAAAAGCTGCTTGTTTGGATCCTAAGCCAAACATGTAGTTCTTCTAGTTGTGAGCGCAACTGGAGTGTATTTGAAAAGATACACACCAAGAAGCGCAACAGGTTTGAGAATTTGAAATTGACTTCTAAATTCATTATAACTTGTAATTTATGTCACATGGGTAATTTATGTATTCTAAATTCTAATTGGATAAATTTATGGTAATCATACAGGTTGGATACCCAATGCCTGAATGATCTAGTGTACGTCTCCTACAATCTCAGGTTGTGGATGAAGCAGCTTGAGAAAAAACCTGAGGTGGAGGCCATTTCATTGGATCGCATTGACACCACTGCTGCATGGAGAGTGGAGATTGAGGAACCTATTATGGAGGCAGCCCCTGATTGGTTAGAGGATGATACACAGGACATGGAGACTAAGACATGGGACGATGAGTGGTTAAACGCATCTGAAATTGTGCCACCACCGGAGCCACTAGGCACACAACCGCCAATTGCAGAGCCACTAGCCACACAGCCACAGTCTCAGTCAGAGGGAGCCAACTATATGGGCAGTGGTAGCAATAGGAGTGGTAGAGGACTTGATGAGGGTCCAGTACCTCATCATTCTTCTAGTTCTTCTAGAGTGCATCAGTTTCCAGGCACTTCTAGAGGATGAGAAAGTCCACGACGACCCCCACAAGTGCCTGGGATTTCTAGCTCTAGAGGCAGAGCCATTACTAGAGTGATTACCTTTGCCCGTAAAAGGGGTAGAGGGAATCCATAGTTTACTTTATTTGGTTGATTTCATTGCATTTGAGATACATATTACATATTACATAAAACATTAACTGTATTTTTTTGGTGATTCATGAGTTGGGGACTCAAAATCCAAGACACGATTCATTTTTTATGTGTGATGTATCACTAGACCTCTTATACATCTTATATATTGGTTTTATTTCCATATTCATGTAGCAATGTGTTTATTTGATGTTCTTGTTGCTTTAGATGTTTAGAAAATTGAAAAAAAATGAATATTTTTGTATTTTTTTACATTGTCGATATATTCTCGATGTTTGCCGACATTTTCACCGATAAATTTGATAATATCTTTTTGGACCCTCGACGATATATTCGCCGACACGATATTTGTAGCATTGATTTATGCTTCCATTTGTGAGTTTTTAATAAGATTTATCAAAGTATTTTGGTAGATTTATTGGGTACTCACCTCTTTGCTTACATTTTGCATCTCTCATAAGTTTATTTGCAGGGATCTAAAACAAAGGAGCATCTTCCTCCAAGGGTTATTTTGTTGTTTTCCATTTTCGCTCATGTGTTTACAGGGGTTTTAAAACTCAGTTTTTATCATTATATAGTGATAAAAACCTTTGTTGTAAGACCCTAACCCTTAGTATATTAGTTAAATGCTTCAGATCTACTGTTTTAACATCATTTAGGTGGCTGGAAACTCATTTTCCAACCTTCTAAACTTCTCATTTCAAGTATTTTTACAATCAGATTTTTGCCCTAATTTTTTGGATTTCTAGACTAACTTTTCTAATAAGTTTCTTTAGTGTTTACTGTGATTTCCAGCGAACATACCTCGTTGTTTTATTGCAGGTTTTACACAGGAGGAAAGGAAGTGCTTCCCGTTTTGGTCCAGAAAAGCCTCAAGAACCATCCGGTTCAAAGGGGGTCCAAACCCCCATTTCTCTCTATTCTTTGTCTGGTATTTTGTAAACCCCAAAGAGAAGTTCTCTTAGGGTATTCTCAAACCATTTCAAAAGCTTTGTAAATCTATTATAAGTAGATTAAAATAGAGGTAAAGTAACTCACTAGTCGCTAGTTTGTTTTTCTTGCAAGTAGACCTAGATTTTCCTTTTTTACCCACCTTCTCTTTCAAAGAGATTGTTGTGTGGTTAGCATCGTTGCTTTAGTTTAGTTTCACGTCTTTCATTTCATTTCAAGCACTTAGCTTAGATTTATTTTCTACTTTTGTTTTTACTGCAAAGAGAGTAATATACAACCCTAGATCCATCATGTATCCTCTGTCCCTTCCTGTTATCTCCCTTTAGGGAACTCAAGTCGGGTATGAAAAGCGGAAGGGTTAGGGGGTTTAGGACTTAATTAGATAACTTCTATTTCTGCTACAATCTTTTACTTTACAATCTACACACATTTACTTTCAAGGTCCAGGGTTCAAGTACTAGCACCTCCCATAAGGGATACCGCTTGGTTGACTCTGTTGATTGTTTTAAAATAAACTTTGCACATCATCAACATTAACAAGATTTAAAATAAACCAGCAGTTGTTTAGCCCCTCCTCCTCTACTTGGTCATCACTCTTCGGAGTATTCCGAGAAATGACGGGGGGTTGGAGAAGCTCTTAGTAATAGGCATCCACCATATATTGTCTATCGCTGACTAAAAAGGGTGACCTCAGAGGCTAGAAGGGGTAGAAGACCGTGGGGGGTCTCTAGGCGTTTTACGTCCCTCTTGTTAAGCGTTGGGGCATCGGGGTTTGATCTGTGAGCTACAGGTGGACTAGTTTCCACTGTTTTGAGCACAATAACATTCCCTCTTTAGCTTTGGAGGATATGTGGTAGCGGTAGTCACATCCCTGCTTCTAAGACTTAAATCCAGATAAAGACACCCTTAAAATTTGTTAAAATAAACCAAGAGACACTACAAAACGTCCTACAAACAAAGTTACTACAAAGCATTTCACTCCATTTCACAGCAAGGATTTCATTTTACATTTCAAGTAATGTTTTCATCTTTTGCAATCTCATGTGTTGAATGGTTTAACAACTGTAATTATTTCACAGCATTTTCACTCAAGTTGTTTAAACTTTATTTCACTGATAACCTATTCATAATTTGTGGATATTGTTTATACCATACAGTTGATTGATGCTATTCATTGTTCATTTGTTTATACTGCTGAACTGACTATCATTGCTTTCACTGTTTAGCTAATCATTCATTTATGTGCATATTGTCCATAGTATTCAACTTATTTCATTTGTAATCTCATTCGGTTAGAAAACACTTAAACTGTGGATTAATTAACCTAGATTTGCATTTCATCTGAAAGTTGCATTTGTCTTGACTCTATTTCATTTATAGGCACTGGTTTTGTTAATCTAAAAGGTTTGACTGTCATTGAAAGTGAAAATTTGCATTGCATTGGCTGCTTGTCATCCTTTAGATAGTGCAAGACCTTAGCCTACACACCTTAATAAAGATCCCATTAACTAAATTGTTAATAAACTTAGGAACTTAGTATTCCGTAGGGACTACCCCCCTTGGCTCTGTTAGGATCTTGCCTAAACGGAGGAGCTGTGGACTGTGGTGACAGTGGTCCCAAGCTCTCACTTGCCCCCACGGACACACATAGCAGGTTGTTGACTTTTCTATGTCAAAAAGTGTGTATTAGGCGGCAACAAGGTCTTCACATGCTAAGCTCTGATACCATGTTGAATTTTAGCATTAGCATGAATACTTTAAAAAATTTGCAGACTAATTGATAACAAATGACAAGTGCAGTAAAAAATCAACACATCAAAACACTAAACACAAGAGTTTTTCCCTGGGAATCCTTTAAAGGACAAAAACCCCAAAAGCATTAGCAGTTCATCTCGTAAATGAGATGACTAAGTTGTTCAATAATTCCACAAACCCTAATGGGTTTGTACCTTAAAAATCAGAAAAGATAACTTTACATAAAAAAACACCAAAATAGGGTTTTCACCATTGGAGATTTTTGCCCTAATTTTCTCTCTCATGCCCAAAAAACTCAAACTACCCAAATTTTGTTGTTTTCCTGCCCGTGACTTGTCTGGCTGCCCAGAAAACCTACCCGAGGTGCCCAGGCTCGTTTCGCCTTGCCCAGAACTCTGCCCAAGTTCTGGTAGGCCCTGCCTGGGCTTGTTCTTCTTTGCCTGAACTATTCAGCCTTGCCCGGACTGTTTTGCCCTACCTGGAGGACTTGATTTGCTGCCCGGTGGGCTGATCTGCTGCCCGGAGAGCTTGCTACTTTGTCCAGCAGCCTAAAGCAGTTGCCCGACAGTCTGTTGATGCTGCATGGGTCTGTTGCTACAGCCTGATGCTGCTGCCCGACAGCTTGCTGCTGCTTCCTGGGCCTAGTAGAAACCAAAAAGGGCAGCTCGTGAGGGATCCGGGTCTTCTTGAGGCTACCCATGAAGGATCCAGAGCTGCCCGAGCCTGCGGGGAGGCAGACCGAGGTAAGAAGGTGGATGTCGGAGGTGGAGGAAGGTTTCCCGAAGTCTTCACAGCCTTCCCATGAGGAGATACAAGCTTCCCGTGGAACATAGTTGTTGCTGGTGGAGTTTAGGGTAAAACCCTAAGACATGAAGATGCTGCAAAAATGGTGAAACCATAGTTTAGGGTTTGATCAAAAGACAAGCGTAAATGCCCTAGCTAGACTCATCCATGCTAGGCCATAAATACAAAGCTTCCTTCTCTTCAATAACTAGGGAATTCTTCTGTTGGAACAGCTGCAAGTGCAAGAGCAAGTGTGTGTAATAATGAAATGGATTCAACTTTTTTTATAACCTTTGAAGTCACCTGTAAGTGGACCAAAACTCAAAAGAACAAAATAGTAATATTTTATTCTTTTATTACTTTGAATTTCACCTTTAGCGGTACTAAAGGTCTTTTTGCACTTTCACTTGACTCCTTAGTGGCACTAAGGGTCCTTATGTATTTTAGACTTTTACTTTAGTCTTCTTCAAGTGCCATGTGCTCAAAACAAGTGGTCAAGGTGGTCCTTCATCCCCACTCAAAGTACATCATCATAAACAGAGAGAATTACTAATGCTTTTATCTCACTCTTTGTCACACCAAGATCGGATACTAAGGTGTCTTAACCAAGGGTAGCTAAGGCTTGGAGAAGATCACAAAGCCCACCGATCGAGGGTCAGAGTGTCACACATGCCCAGACCTGGTCTAGAGCTTATAGAGTTTATCCTGGTAACAGACCAGGTACCTCAACCATAGGCTACATAATTTGACACAAGGTCAAATACTTGGTAACAGGCCAAGCGCGTCCATTCTCTCGGAGAATGGCCCTCAACCACGGGCCGAGTCCCTAGTCCCGGACTAGGTAAAATTCCTAGTAACTGACCAGGTGCCTCCATTCAAAGAATGGCCACTCAGCTCTAGGCTGAGTCCCCCAGTGCTAGACTGGTTCCACATCCTGGTCCCCGACCAGATGTCACCATTCAATGGAATGGTCACTCAACTCAAGGTTGAGTCCCCCAGTGTTGGACTGGTTCCACATCTTGGTCCCGGACCAAATGTTTCCATTCTCCTAAGAGAATGGCTCTCGATGCTGCGCAGAAAAATCAACAAGAACAACAAATTCTGAAGTTAGGAGTAAGTCCATCAAATCCAAGAGTTAAGTCCTCTAGTGCTGGACTGGTTCCACCTCTTGGTCCCGGACCAGATGTTTCCATTCTCCTAAGAGAATCGCTCTCGATGCTGCTCAGAAAAATCAACAAGAACAACAAATTGTGAAGTTAGGAGTAGGTCCAGCAAATCCAACTCTTGTCCAGGCTTTTTTAAGAGAGAAAGACAAGGAAGTTCAAGCTTTGAAGACGAAGTTAAAGATACCAGCTACTGAGCATGTGCAAACAGCAGAGCTGCTAGCAGTACAAGAAGAGCAGGATAAGATGGCAACTGAAAATCGAAGGCACAAGGAGAAGATCGAGGCACTAGAGAAAGAAATTGTCGATAAAATAAGGACTTACTGACTGCCAAGAGTGCAGTTTTACAAGTAGCATCTATAGTCGATCAAGAAATTGTCGATAAAATCAGGACTGACTGACTGCCAAGAGTGCAGTATTACAAGTAGCATCTATAGTCGATATAACAGATCAGCTAGCCAAGACAATGGCTGAAATGAGCATCAAGGATGCTCAAATCAGCAAAATAAAAGAAGAGTTAAGGCAAAATGAAGGTGAAGTTCAGGCACTCAATGAAGGTGCTCTTAAAAGGGATGCAGTCATTACAGACTTACAGCAAACCAAGAGGAAGTTACAAACGGATATACAACACCTGTCAAACACAAAGCAAGGAAAAGCTCCGTTGAAGGGAGCTAAGCATTTGGTCTGTGACCAAATAGCCATTGTAATAAACAGGCATTGGAATTACTTTACTACAGCTCAAGATGAGTGGGAGTTGGCTTTGATAGCCTTTCGTGATGCCAGGGATGTAATTAATCAGTTCGATAACAGGCTAGAAACTGCACAGGCAGTTATAGATCTTCTCAATGAGAAAACCAATTAAGAGCTTCATGCCCTTGCTATCAGAGATAGGACGAAAACCATCATGGAGGCTAATAAGTTAATCAATAAAAAGATATGAGCTCAGAATGTGCATGAAAGAGCATCTCAACCGTTAAGAGATGTTAATTCTTCTTAGTCTATTTTTTAGGATGTTATTAGACAAGGGCTACCAACTTTATGGGACGGAAACAGTGACTTCTATCCTAAAGACCATTATGATACCTTTATTATATCCTCCAGCAATTTTGATGTAAAATTGAGGACGTGGAAGGAGACGTAAATGGGTACGTAGTATTTGACAAGCTGCATGAGGACTTTGTACTACCGGCTGGTCTTCACACTATTTTTCATGCTCTCCCCAAGACCACATATGCACACTACATAGAGTCGGACATAGCCTAGAGGGAGATGAAACATTCCAACACCCAATGGGTTAAGATTGGTAAGCAAATACCTAGTTTTTAGGTCAGACGCAACAAGCAAGGACAGTGATATTGCAAGGGGTTCTTGAGGCATCTTCTTCTCAACCACTGCAGCAGCCTCCTCATCAGCCTCAACAACGACATCCACAGCCACCTCAACAGGCAGGACCACAAGGGATGCCACATTCCAATCAACATCAAAGGAGATAGACTATAGTTGTAACAACTTCAAATCAGTTTTCACAATACAGATTATAATAGAAAAAGAACTAGTCAGGTACTAGAAATGACTGTTACAACAGAATGAAGAATCAACTACTTTAAAACAGGGAAGCAACCTCTGCACCAGGGTCGAGATTTTGTGAGAACATATAGTGTAACTCCTCTTTCTTTTTATATGATCACAACTATCAGTGACTAGATATTAAGTATCTTAATCTAATTGGGTTCGGTGGATTCACACCTTTTGGTCTATCAGTCTGTAATCCTTTGTTTTTGTTAAATATCATTCTATTGTACCTTCATATTTCTCATGTTCTATTTAATTGAACCACAGAATATAATAAAAAGCTCTTCAGGCATCTTTTTGTCTCACATTTGGGTCATTTGATGTAATCAATGTTTATCTTTTTCTGTCATGTGTTGTGGATTATTCATAATATGTCAAATGAAATAAAGATGTTGTCCCTTTGAGTCTCATTTGATGTTTGCAATTACATTTGTGTTTAACTACTGAATTCTTTATGCTCAGTAAGTTTTCTTTCATGCCTGAGGAATAAGATTTAATTAAACAGTACCTTGTTGCCTATTGGTCCATAAAATCATTTCGTTTCTCAACAAATGTTTATGTCTGATATATCAAGGACAATGCCCACCAATGTCCATTACATCTTGTGCTACATTGATCCATAATTTGATGATTCTGCCACTTTACAGAGAATACAATCGCATAAGCCTATTTCTCAAATAGCAAACTCCAATTTAAACAGTTACACGTTTACTAATGCCCTAGCATAGTTCCAAAAGCAGCCTTGAAACATCTCAATGACCAACACCAGATCCCCAAATCTCAGAGCCATAGAGAGTAGTAGGCTGCATAAGGAAATCTATGAGGGACATCCTGGATGAGATGGCCTGAAAATGGTGTCAGAAGCACTGTCCCTCGAGGAGGGCCAAGGGTTCGTAGCCCTTGTTGACCCGAGCCTGAAGGGCCTGTCGTTGATTGAAGCTGGGTCCTGAGAATTGCACCCCTAAGTATGTGTAGGTGCTGGTGATCTCAATCTCCTCCCCTCATAAGAAGAGATGAAGGTCCAAGGAAGTCTTCTTTGTCCCATTGAAGATCATAACCATGGTTTGACCCAAGTTCACCTTCAACTGTCGAAGATCACAAAAAAGAGCTAGGGAATCCAACTGTCTCTGTAACCCCTCTAGAGATGAGGCCAAGAGAACCACATCATTGACAAAGAGTAGGATAGATATCAGATTCTCAGAACCTGGTGGAGGAGGCTCCCATCGCTATCCTGGATATGCTTGTGAAGGAAGGCCTCCAACTCATCAATATAAATCCCAAACAAGGTGGGGGACAGGGGACACCCCTTTTAACCTCAATGGTACTGATGGAATCTTACAACCCGTGAAATGTGCAAAGCCAGCCAAGGACCAACTCATATAGACGCATGATGGTATTCAGTAGGGTCTAAAAAATGTCAATGTCTCTGAGATTCTAGAATGTGGCCTCTCTAGGCATAGAGTCAAAAGATTTTCGAAAATCTACAAAGCAATAGTAGACTTTCAAAGAGCAATGCCGTGCCTCCTCAATGATGGCTCGAAGAGTAAAGATGCGATCAATGGTTTGATGAGTGGGTTGAAATTCAGCCTACCCTCTAGCTCTTAGATCTATCCTCTCAAGCTCACTTGAAAGCTTCATATGGAGGACTGTAGCATAAATCCTTCAAAACGTGTACCACCATGATCGTCCTATAGTTGTTGGGATCTCAACTGGGAAAACCTATACAAACCACATGGTTGAAGAGATCAGCCAAGTGATTATGCAGAGCGTGAAGACCATGCTTGAAGAACTCTGCCTGGAAACCTTCCTCATCCACTGCTTTACTATTGTTCATCACCCAAACGATCTCTCTAATGTCTTGGTGAGAGAATAAATAACATGAAGGTGGCGGTGACATGATCAGAAAATGTGGTTTCCCAGGGACATCATAGAGAGTAAAGGCATCAGAGAACATGGGTTTGAGGTCAAGATTAGATGGGAGTTGGGGGCGGCGAAGGATAGTACGCCAGAGGTTTTTGGGAGAGTGGATGAGGGAGGCACACAAGTCCCCTCTCCTCTGAGAAATGAAGAGGCATTTTTTGCGGTAAAGACGATAGGAAGTTGTACGGTCAAGGTATGAGGGGCAAGCATGGGTGAATTTGTGGCGATGTTGGTGGTGGAGGGCTTTTCACTTCTTGTCATACCAATAGTTCATGGGGTAGGTGGAATAGCAAAGAAGATGAAAAGCAAGAATGTAATGTAGAAAAGTATATTTTATAAATGTAGAAGGTGATTTACAAAATAGGTGCGCCGGTAATTTATACTGTAAGTGGGCAAGGGAGGTGACTTTTCAAGTCACCTCTTAGTTTATTTACATTAATTAACCTAGCTTAATAAGTAAATTTGGCTTTCATTACATTGCCTTTCTCTTAAGGAAGCTTTGTCCTCAAAGCTTATTTGACAGTAATGACTATGTGAACTATCGCAACGTCTTTGATGTGGACATCTGTATGGGTTGTTACTGGCAGGTTTTATCCCTGGTTCTATTTCGATTATGTGTTCAGTTTTTCTGTTTGTTGGGAGCGCCATAGGTAACATTTGAAACACCTTGTGATGTTTTCGAATTACCTCTTGTGTCTCTAGTTGTTTGTCCATATCTCCTTCACTTGTTAGAATCTCCATTTCTCGACATTCAAGTATGTACATTGGTGCATCTTTCTAACGTAGGTTTTCCATCTGATCTGCTATAACCAGTTGTGTTGGAGGTGGTTGGAACCATAGTTACATATATCGGCGATATATCGCCGACATCGCGATATATCGCGAGTTGATGGGGTCGGCGATATATCGCTACCAATTTATCGCGACATTTTCCGATACATTAAAAAAATTGCGATATTTTCATATATCGTGATATATTCCGATAATATCGCGATTCGATGGAATATATCGCCCTGCTGCCCAAAAATTAAAAAAAATCGCCGATAAGAGTCCGCGGCCGGGTTTTTTTCATTCATTTGGACATTTTGGCTTGGAGGAAGTGGAGCTCTGGCAATTTGGGCGATCTTGGGCGATTTTCTACAAGAGAGAAAGGGGGCAATCAAGTTTCCATAGCATTTAATCAGGTATGTATTCTTAACTTTAAACTTTCATTATTTTTTATTTTGCTTGAGATTTGTTGGTTAATGTAGATTTAATGTAGGGTTTAGGTTTAGATTTAGTGTAGGGTGTAGATTTGCCATTACAATCATAGCCTATAGGGTTTTAGGTAGGCCACCCTCCCATTTCTTTGAAGTTTGAATGTTTTAAAATTTTAATAATTTCATTGTTTTCAAGAATCAAAATGTTAAAGAAGAACATTTTAAAATTGATTCATTTTTGTTTGTTTGTTGTGGCAATGTGGCATAGGTGACAGTGGACACAATGCCAAAGCCATTGGATCCAATGTGGGAGTATGGGCAACCAATTGACCCTAATAATCGGCAAAAGTTGAATTGCAAACTATGTGGGAAGGATATTTCTGGTGGAATTAGCCGCTTGAAATACCACCTTGCCAAAATTGTTGGGCATGAAGTGGATGTTTGTCCTGCTGTTACCCCAGAAGTGATGCGGATTGCAAACCAATCCATTCTTGACATGGCTAAGAAGAGGGACGAGAAAGAAGAATTTAGACATGAACTTGCATCTAGAACACAGTCACGAACCATGGGGGGCACAAGTGACATGCATTCCTTCTCCTCATCTACACGACCCCCACATTCCACTGTGCCTTCTTCAGCCTCACCTCATGTGGCATCGTATTCGAGGCAACCTTCTGTTCGAACCATGCTCAAACAAAGGGAGAAGGATGAGGTGGATAGAATTGTGACAAAATGTTTTCTATGGGGTGATGTGCCTTTCAACATCGCCAAAAACAACCCCTACTATCATGCCATGTTTGAAGCTGCTGGCGCTGTTGGTCCAGATTATGGGGGGCCTTCCTATAATGATTTGAGAGGGAGACTCCTTGATGAGGAGAAGGTTGATTGCACCCGGAGATTAGATGAGCTCAAACAGTCATGGGCGGTCACCGGTTGCACTATTATGTCGGATGGATGGACTGATGGGAAGGGCAGATCCCTTGTCAATTTCTTGGTCAATTGTCCCAAGGGGACAGTTTTTATCAAATCTGTCGATGCATCTCCCTATGTTAAAGATGCACGCTTATTATGTGATTTGTTGGATAAGTTTATCCAAGAGATAGGGCCACAATATGTTGTCCAAGTCATTACGGACAACGCTGCCAGTTATGTTGCTACTGGGAGGATGCTTATGGAGAGGTATGCAAGCTTGTATTGGACTCCTTGTGTTGCCCATTGCATTGATTTGATGCTAGAGGACATGGGAAAACTTCCTTGGATCAAGGAAGTCATTGATTCAGCTCGGAGTGTGACAAAATATATATACAATCATACATATGTTCTTTCACTCATGAGACGCTTCACGGGAAACAAGGAATTGATGCGGCCTGCAATCACACGATTCACCACTTCCTTCATTTCTCTTCAGTCTATGCATAAGGTTATGATGGAGTTGCAGTGGATGTTTCTTTCTGATGAGTGGGCATCTTGTGTCTATAGCACCAAACTAGATGGGCAAGCCATTGCTCGAATGGTGCAATTTGATTTGACTTTTTGGGCACGATTGGAGGAGGTATGTGCCATCAGTGAACCTTTGGTAAAGGTTCTTCGTTTGGTTGATGGTGAAAAGCCCGCAATGGGCTACTTGTATGAGGCCATGGATAGGGCCAAGGAAGCTATCCAGCACTACTATGAGGGTGAGGGGGAGGTGGGACTCACAAGACGAGCTGAACTATGGAGTGTGATCGATGAACGATGGAATAATACTCTCCATCGTCCCATTCATGCAGCATGGCTCTACCTCAACCCTGCTTTCTCTCATGCATGTGGCTTTCAGTTTGATGCTGAGGTCATGGATGGCTTTCTCCAGTGTGTTCAGAGGATGGTGATTACTCCCTCTGAGCGCGCAGAGATTTCTAGACAGATGGAGATCTATAGGATGTCAGGAGGCACTTTTGGCTATGACATGTCTGTCCAGGATAGAACCACAAGGATGCCAGGTACAATTTGTTTAAAACTTTCAAATTTTGATCTCTTAGATTCTTAATTAATTACCCTTTCATTTCTATGTTTTTTACTTGGTAAAAATTTAATACATTGTAATTTGTAATTTGAATTTTGTCTTACCATTTACCTTCCTTGTTTTCTTTGTAGATGTGTGGTGGACTAACTATGGTCGTAGAGTCCCAGAGTTGCAAAGACTTGCCATTAGAGTGCTAAGTCAAACTTGCAGCGCATCAGGGTGTGAGCGCAATTGGAGTGTCTTTGAGAAGATACACTCCAAGAAGCGCAGAAGGTTAGAATTTTCAATTTAGAAATGTTAAAGTTTAAACTTAAATTTATAATCTTTGCTTCTTTATAATTTTATTAATTTTAAATATAGTTTATTACAATTTTGAATTTGAATTTATCATCATTTATCACCCCCTAACTATGGATCTCATACTAATGCAGGTTACTTTCTCAGCGCCTCAATGACATGGTTTATGTCTACTACAATCTAAGGTTGCAGGTGAAACAAATTGAGAAAGTGCCCAATCTAGATGCCATTTCATTGGATGACATTGACACTACCAACAAATGGAGGGTGGAAATGGAGGATGCTGTGATGGACGAGGCACCTGAATGGTTGGAGGAAGAGGGGGATGATGATGCAGATCCGTCAGAGGAGGAGGGGGGAGAGGAGGATGCTGATGTTCCACTTCCAAAGGATGACTATGACTATGACTATGAGGACATTGAGGAGGAGGTTGACACTCATTTGCAGCGCCGACCAGCTCTAGGTGGCCCACCAACTCCACAGAGTCATACAGTTGGGACTGGGAGGAGACAGCTCACATTCACCTCCCCCTCATCCACAGCATCTACTCGAGCAGTTGGAGGTTCTAGTTCCACCCCAGGCTCATCTGGACCACCTCCACGACCACCTACTGCTTCTAGAGGAAGAGTGGTGCCACAGCCAGTGACCTTGACCCGTTAAAGGGGTAGATTGATTAGAGGATCATCCTCAGCGAGTCGATGACTTGATTCCTATTTTTATCATTGTATTATCATACTATGTTGGTGTCCTATGTCTAGACTCTATACACTATCTACATGCCTCATGAGTCATGACTCATGATGATTCATCTCTTAAGAGACATTTATTTTGATCATTTGATGTGATGTTCTATCATTCCATCAAGAACATATTTTAGTATTTTCAGTTTATAGTCGATATATGATCATGATCCACCATTTGACATATTATGCATCTTATATATGAGTTGTATTTTAATATTTATGTGGAAATGTGTTTATTTGATGTTGTTGTTGCTTTAGATGTTAAAAAAATTGAAAAAAAATGTTTATTTTTGTATTTTTTTAATGCAAAACGACATTTGCCGATATTTTCCGATATTTTCGCCGTTGCTGCCGATAAGTTTCATTCCGGACCCCCGGCAATATATTCGCCGACACGATATATGTAACTTTGGTTGGAACCCATATAATTTGTGTGTTTTCCCGAACGCATGGAATTCAATAAAATGTTCTTGGTGATTTGCAGAGTATGTACCCAAGGTTTGTAACCATTGTGTTCCTAATACTACGTCGATTCCTCCCAATGGTACCGCAAAGAAATCTGATTCTAAGTTATATTCTTGCATTTGTAACTTAACCTTGTGACATCTTCCCACATTGTCAATCTTCTTGCCATCTGCTACCATAACTGTCATGTTAGGTACTGGACGAATAAATAGGTTAAATACTTTAGCAAGGTTGACATTAACAAAGTTATGGGTGCTACTAGAGTCGATGAGAACTATGACGTTATTATTTTTATATGACCTTTAATCTTCATTGTTTGTGGTTGGGAGATTCCGGTAATAGCGGCTAATGAGATTTGTGGGGAGTCGTCCTCGATTCCTGGGTGGTAGTCTTCTTGGCTATTTACATCGTTCTTAATTGGTTCATTGACTTCTAGCTCTGCTTCACAAGCATATAATTTCTTTTGTAAGCATTTGTGCTTAGGATCCCATTTGTCTCCATAGAACTTACATTTTCCTTCTTTTATTCTCTGAGCCTCTAAATTGGGCTTTGTTCCTTCCCTAAGTTGAGGCGATGTATACCTTGGATTTCCTGTGTATCCTTATTGGAGGGGGTTCTTTTTGGAGTCGTCTTGGTCAACATTTGTATGAACGGATTTGCTTTCAATAATCCTGGCTTTACGCCGTGCTTCCTCCATGGTAGAGATGTTGTGTAACTCTAGTTCGTCACGAATGTGTTGTTTTAGACCGTGTATGTAGGTCTGTAGTCGTTGGTCATCGGTTAACTCTGGGACTCGTGTTGACAGCACTTCCCATTCACATGTGTACTCATCTACACTGTTTTTTTGTTGTAACCTTGTGATTTTGGCAAAGAAGTTGTTGGTGAAATTGTCATTGATGCCAACATGGACTTGATGTCATTGATGTCACCATTTCGCTGAAGATGTTGATAACCCTAGATGATGCTCTTGCACATGACATGTGTATGGAAGCACCAGTGGCTTAATGGAAAGTTGACATAAGCCACAGATTTTTGATGATATATGGTTCTATTTATGCTCATGAAGGTGGAGCCCATGGACATGACATGTGTATGGAAGCACCAGTGGCTTAATGGAAAGTTGACATAAGCCATAGATTGTTGATGATATATGGTTCTATTTATGCTCATGAAGGTGGAGCCCATGGATATTTTTGAAAAAGTCTTTAAGATGCAAAGAAGCCCTTTATGACCCAAGTCAATTGAATTTTAAATAGTTAAAGTAAATGGTGAAGTCAGCCCAGTCAAAAGGATAGTCAATACAATAATAACATTCTTCAGGTGTCCCTAATGAGTTTTGAAGAAAGTTTTTTTAAATGGGGTGAAGTGAAATAAAAATAAAAAAAAATAAAAAATAAAAAATAAAAAAAAGGTATGATTTTAAAATAAAATAATTAAAAAATTAAAATACAAAAGTATACTTTCCTTATTTTATGGATATTGATCACACTCAAAAGGTGTATATATTCACTCCACATACATCCAATGAAGAGCAAGGAAAAGAAGCCGGAAGTGCAAGGAAAGGAAGCCGCAGAGTACAAGTGAATTTTTTTTGAGGAAATTCTTGTGGGAGTATTCTGAGCTCTCCTTCTCTCTCGCGGGACTGAGGAAAGCATGAGTATGATGCACTGAATTTTTGTGTGGATGAATTCGGGGTTGGCTCTGAAATTTTTGTTTTTTTCTTGAGGAGGCCGTTGGAATTTTTGGGCAGAATTTACTTGCTTTGGGCATTTTTCCTTGCTTACGCAAAATCTCTTCTCAAGTATTTGGAGGCCAAATTGACTGGGTAGGCAAAACTTCCTATTGTGCCGATTCACGTGCCATTGCAGTAAATCGTGGGGAAGTGACTCTAGAAGAGAACACTGTCACTGTTAGAAAGAATGATTTCGTGGCTGTAGACGCCATCTATTGGGAGAAAGACGTGTTCACTGAGAAACCCATCATCCTTTGCAAGAGGGCCGAGTTCAGTTAAGACAGAAAGGAGCCGAGCCTGTTGTGGACCGAATCACATTCTGGTGAAAACCATTTCAGTGGGCTCTTATTTGTGTAAGGACATCTATTCTTTGCAGATGGACGAAAGACAGTGGAAGGAAGATGTGCTGTAGGGAATTACAAGAGTCACAGGGATACGCTACAGCAAGCTATGGTGAATGCCCTTGTGATCATCATGGCCAAAGGGGAAATCGATTGGATTTGGGGTTCAGTGCGTTGAAGATTGGGAGAGGCAATACCTTTGAATTTTTCAGAAATCAAGTTTAATAGTTGGGAAATAGCATTGAATGGGTTATTGATATCGATTTCAGTGATATCGTGGAAATATATTCTTATCAGCGTGGAAATAACTTTTGTCAGCGTGGAAATATGTTTTGTGGCAGCATGGAAATATACTTGTGTTATATCAACACATTGTCTTGAACGCTGGTAGTACAATGTTTCCAGGACTACCAAGCAGGCGTGAAATTTTTGGAACAGCAGTGTATATTTTTTTTTTCAGCGTGGAAATTTTAAACTGAGATGCAAACTGAAGCAGCTCTGAGTATATTTCAGTGATAGTTCTGTGCATTGAGGCTCGGTAGCAGCAGAGGAATTTCATTTGCATATGTTAAGATTGGTAGAGTGCTGTACGGTGGGCTACAAGTCACCTTCAGGTTTGACCCTTTGTTTTTGCTCTGAATTTCGGGTGACTGTGGCAGTTTGGAGAAGTAAGTGCACTTACATTACCTTGACTAGGTTTGCATCTAAACTATCTTTGTCACTAGTCAAGCACTAAATGAAAATTTGAAAGGCTGGAGTAGAGGTTAAATGAGCAGTCCTTGATAACTCGACAATATTGAAGAACAGGTGTGTTGCAGCAGCAGTATTGACCAGCAGCAGATTGAAGAGACAAGTGATGAAGTAATGTAACAGTGAGCTTTAATGTAATTGCAAGCTTGACTTGCATCTGAGGTTAGGATACCTCAAACCCTTCTTAGCAGGGTCTAAGAAAACCAGGCAGGATCCTGGATTAAGAGTAGGTGCTCTATTTATCAATAGGTGCTGATTTCGCCTAACGGTTGTAGCCGGACATAATAATACAAAAGATTACAAAATTATATTGTGTTGTGTTTTGTTGTGATCTAAATGCTTATGTTATGGGAATGATGATATGAAAGATGCTGGATTGATGTATTGATAATTATCTGTATCAAGCTAACCGTGTTAAGCTAAGAAAGGTTTAAAAATAGCCTTACACTGATTCACCCCCCCTCTCAGTGTCTACAGAAGTCTTTTTCTTCAAAGCCTTGGAATCTTTTGATGAGGTCATTCCTGAAGCTAACTCAGTTGTAAGAACATATTCTTGTAGTATTCTTCCACCATAAGTACCAGTTGTAAGCGTTTCCTTCTAGATGCATGGAAGCATATTTAATTTTCTCACCGTCGTAATGGATGTTGTGAATATCTAGATATTCCCCGGCTTTGTTAATCCACGCTATGCATTGTTGTTCGTCCCCATCGTATTTGGGTAACTCGACTTTTACCCGTATTTGGCATCCATGTGTATATGAGTTTGAGGACGACATGTTGAATAGAGGATCTGGCTACTCTAGAGTTCTGGGAGAGTTTGGTTGCGGGTCATTCGACATTTGTAATCTGTCCAAGATGGTGGTTAAAACCAATGTTACACGAGGACGCGTCCCGGAGGGTTGGAGACGCGTTTCGACGTTTTGAGCGTCCCGAGGACTCCGAAACTCCACCCGAAACGTTTCGGGACATCCCCATTTTGGCGAGACGCAGGCCAAAACGTTTCGGTGGGTGGCGAAACTTGGCAAAACTTGGGGGGACTTCCTGGCGTCCCGCCCCGAAACTCCGAAACTTCGACGAGACTTCCTAAGGATATTTTCAATTTTTTTAATTTTTTTTCTTAATTTAAAAAAAAAAGTTAAAAAAATTTAAATAATTCATTAAAATTATAAATTTTATAAACTTATTATACTTATATAATATAACTGATATTATTTAATATTTATATATTATTTATAAAGTTTTTAAACATTAAAAAATATATCAAAAACTAAAAAATAAAAAGTCAAAAAAAATTTAAATAATTCATTATAGCTTGGACTCTATTTATAGACTATAGTTACTATTCATACCGATCACTAAGTCTTTGACTCTTTCCTATTTTTGAGCAATCTTAATTTACTATTTTAGTATTTAGTATTTCAATGTCTTTGACCTTTAGTGTTATTGTTTATTGTTCAGTGTTTACTAGTTTAGTCATTTTAAATTTATTGCAATTTGCAATGTTTGTTTAAAATTAAAAATTAAAACTTTAATTATTTTGTTGATGTGCAGTATCATACTATCTAGATTCTAGTATCATTGATTCATTTTCAATCACTTAAAACTTTAAAACTTAAAAGTCAAATCTGAAGATTATCAAATATGATGTGCATGTTAATCATAGATTCATATTGATACACAATAGATTTACAAATTATTATTAATATAATGATAATCTTGATGAATCCTGTAATGTGTTTGAACTTTGAATTTTGCATTTACATTGCATGGTTGCAGATTCCAGAATGATGAATGTTTGTTATTGTTGGGATTTATATTTTTAATATTTTTAAAATTTGTATGACTATCGCGTCCCGCCGTCTCAGAACCTTGGGGGAACATTGGTTAAAACTGCCTGATTTTTCTTTTGGTCTTCCTGTAGAGTGAGAAAACTATTTTCTATTCGTGACGTAAATTGTGTCCAATTTGATGTCAATTTGTCACTCATCTGTTTGATTTTTGCGTGGAGTTCCTCATAGTTCTTGTTAATTTTCTCATTGATTTGATCGAACGGAGCGTCCATCTATCTGGTGATTGCAATCTTCTCGGTGCTCAACGTGGATTTATTTGTATTTGTTGTATGATACCTGCCTGCCACGATTTATATATATATATATATATATATATATATATATATATTATTTTTTTTAAATTATAATAATAATGGTTTTTATAATATTTTTTTTTAATTAATAATAATTTTAATAAATAATAATATTAATAAAAATATATTAATATTAATAATTATTAATAATATTAAAATTTGTATTATTTGCAAGAGTCACGTGATTGAAGTGTTTAAACCAGTGCGAAATGAAGCGTTTGTGGAGAGGGGAATAGATCAGCACCGTGAGGGTGGAAACGGCCGGGAGGGAAAATGGAAGCGACATGAAGCAGCAGGGTGGAGAGCAGATTAAGGGGGAGGAAGCGGCCGGGTGGAAGGAAGGTGGCGAATAGGGAAGGGAAGTGGGCGAATGGAGTAGGGAGCGAGAAGGGAAGGAAGGTGGCGGTGGAGGCGTTAGCCGATGGGGGTGACGGCGTTGATAGAGGGTGCAGGCGGGATGATGAAGGAGGGAGAGCAGTGGAGTGGGAGATGGAAAGAGTGATGACGAGAGTGGGAAATGGCGGAGTTGGTGTGAAGGCAAAGTGGAATGAGCAGGCTAGTGTACAGGTGGTCGAGAGGAAGGAATGGATATACGGAATACGTGGAGGGTGGAAGGAGGGAGGGAACGACGAGCAGGTGGGCGACATGCATGGAGAAAGGGCGAGGTGGGGTTTTGGGAGGGTTGATGGAGGACATGCAGGGTGGATGAGAAGGCGAGGAGAGCAGTGTGGTTGAGTGGAGAAACGTGGAGGACTAGAGGGATGATGTGAGGAAAGATGGATGAAGGGAGATGTGGAGCAGGCCGTAGAGGGCGAATGAAGCAGCAGAGGATGGAGACGGCGTGGTGAGGAGTGCATCATCAGCACGGGCAAGGTAAAGAGGAGGTGGGTGCAACGAAGGTGGTAGTTGGGAGTGGAGGTGGGATGGTGCCGAGAGCCGAGAGGCTCTGATAACAATGGAATAGCAAAGAAGACGAAAAGCAAGAATGTAATGTAGAAAAGTATATTTTATAAATGTAGAAGGTGATTTACAAAATAGGTGCCTCGGTAATTTATACCGTAAGTGGGGAAGCAAGTCACCTCTTAGTTTATTTACATTAATTAACCTAGCTCAATAATTAAGTTTGGCTTTCATTACAGTAGGACCTAGATTTAGGGGCTGAGGGAGTGGACCGAGTGGACTAGGGCTAGGAATTAAAGGTTGCTTCCCAAATGTTGGATGACAGGTGTACTGAGTAGAAGCTGACTCAAGTGAGGAGAATTGGGATTCAGAAGGAAGCATCTGGCGGAGGTGGGAAATGAATGTGTCTATATCTCCCTTGTTGAAAAGGATTGTAGTACGAAGTGGGTCCCAAGGGGAGGGTGGTGTCAGTCTGGAAAAAGGAGAGAGGTGCATGGTCAAGCAGGGGAATAAGGGAAATGGGGAGGTGACTAATAAAGGGGACTAAGTTTTGGATATAGAGGACATAATCAACTACAGTTACGCCTCCGCCATGAGACCGGCAAGTGCAGTAACGAGAGTTTGAGAAGTAGGGGATCCCATTCAAGATCAGTAGCTCCTAGGATTCCCCCAACTACAGCAGGTGTTTACCATAGGTTGTAGTAGGCCCTTAAGCGTCATCAGACATCTAATGAAGTCCCATTGACTTTGGATCGATCCCCGAGATGCAAAACACGTCCTCTGACCGGTCATGGAGAGGATTATGGATAGATCTGGTACTTGCGTTAAAAATCAAGAAATTAAGGACAAAGTCCACAAACCAGAAAATGATGAAGAGCTTTCATGCTTAAGGGATCATCATCGAAGCTACTTGCCATATCAATAAGCTAAAGAATGACAGAAAGTTGCTATAGAACAAGTTAGAGAAGTCTACCTGCAAGGAATCACAAATCAGCAAAGATTCAATGATCGATCCCATTGAAATAGAGATGTCGTTAGATGTAAAAGTACAAACAATGGAAATAGGAGTCAATACATATCCAATAGACATTACAAGTCTTAAAGATGCCTATCCAGTAGAAGTAGGGATATCTTCAGATGTCGAGGTACTAGCGATTGGAAATCCAAATCTCTCTACCAATAAACATTTGATGATCAACAAAGTACACAAGTGTGCAAAGAAGACATACTACATAAGGTGAATCAAGAAGACATTACAAGTACGAAGAAGAAGGATCAGGTTACAAGAACACCTTATCGGCATCCAAATCACACAAACCAATACTTTAACCAATCCTTACATCAACATAGTTTTGAACAAAAACAATTGACTTATATGTTAAAAAATATCATGCCAATATAGTTGGATCTCAAATTAGAAATCATACTGTAAATCACAATACATCGGGTTCTTTCCAAAAAACCTACGAATGTTTAGTTTCACAGAAGATCGAATTAGAGTGGTGTTAACACAATCTGCCTCATCACAATTCTCCCTTTAGCCCTCAAAACTCTTAATGTGTGAGGAATCAAAGGAGAATTTGCAATGCTTCAAAGAACTGGTTTAGTTAGATGGTAGTAAATGTTGATTGAAATTGGCATTGATGCCAACATGGACTTGCAGTGGCCCCACAAGTAGTTATTGATGCCACCAAGTCCCTCTTGCAGTGCACAGGTATGGATAACCTCAGTACCACTACATCCAGTGCCTCGAAGCCCATACAAATATGGGTTATTCCTTGAAGCACCTTGTACCCAGTTGACAAGGTCCTTGTACCCACAAGGTTGGATCTTGGAGCCACCACCTTGTTGACGACGTTGAAGACCCTGTTTATGATGTTGAAGACCCTGGAGATGATGTTGAACCCCTTGTGAATGATGGAGAAGACCCGGATGGGTTGGAGAAGCATTAATGACCCATCCTGTGGTCATTCATGCCTTGATGGGGTCATGGTACCCTAGGAGAAGGCCTGGCAACCCCACAAGTGATGTCATGATGGATCTTAACCCTTGGAGGTCTTCTTTTGTGGTTAAGGTGGTTGAAGAAGCCCATGAAGCCTCTTGGCATGTCAAAGAAGCCTTTGGAACACCAAATGGGCCAAATGACCCATTTTGTGGTCATTTGTGGTTTGCATGGTTATTGATGGCTTGATGAAGTCTTGGAACTTTTTCAGATGGCCCTAGGGCATGAGAAAGCCTTTGGACCCACACACTTGGTGGTTTAATGGCTCTTGTACCCTTGTAGGAGTGGTGAAAATGATGTGGTTAAATGGCATGATGAAACACACCCTTGCATGTGATGGCTTGGGTCTTGAGCTCACACATATGGACCTTGAAGATGATGACAACCTTGTTGAAGAAGCCCTCTTGTACTTGTTGACTAACGTGGATCTTGAAGGAACCCATGATGGTTGTGGTCATTTGATTAAACATTTTCATATAAACCGTGGTCATAATGTGTTGAAGACCACAAACTTTGGAGGAAGCATGCTCTTGCACATGGCATGTCCTTGGAAGCCCTAGTGTCTTAATGGACACCCTTACTTATGCTTATGGAGGACACCTTCACCCTTGATGACTTGTGGACACATCCTTAATGATGTGGCAAAGGAGTGATTGTGTGACAAAACAAAATAATAAAAATAAAAAATAAAATAATACAACTCACCTTGAAGTCGGCTCCATAAAGACCTTTAAATATTAAAATTAAAAATACATTTTTAACAGGTCGGCCTCATAAAAATTGGGGTTTAAAATGTTTATAAATACCCTATCACAATTTCATTTTTGCAGAGGTGAACGAATTGAAGTTGCTCTGAGATTTTTCCCTGACTGAGGCAAAATTGACTTAGGAATTTCGCGGTGACCAGCAGCAGCAGTACCTTGAAAGTTTTTCTTTTTGGATTTTTTTTGGGCTCTGAATTTCGATAATGAGGAAGCATTGAAGGGTCAAACTGTCTGAATCTTTTTGCAGCTTTGGTCTAAGGAAACTCGGGCTTGACTGTAGCAACTCTACAGTAGCACAGTCTCGAATTTATTTGCAGCAGCAACAGGCACTTTGTCTTAGGAAATTCGGTGGAGTACAGTGGATAAGCAGAAGTCCAATATTTTTTTGGTTTATGACAGTACATCATTGTAACTTGTCCTTGGGTACTCCAAAAGACACAAACAGTCCACCGAAATTTGATGACAAACCTAGCACAGAACAGTCCCAAATTTGATGGAGTTGAAGGTTGCAAGCTTACACACTCAGCCCTAGCTTTGACACATGATTCGGGGTCTCTTTCCAAGCACACAGTCCCAGTTTGTCTTCTAAAGTCAAACTCTGGCTACAAACATGTAAGGTCTGATCTATCTCTTAATTTCGGGTAGCCCTAGAAATGAGATGGTTTGATCCTTGAAGTCAAGATTGGGTTTCATAAGCAGTTTACACAGCAGTTCGTAGGAGGCAAGGGTGGATTCATTTGATGCTACAGAAGACCAAGATTGGACTGGGACTTGCACTAAAAATGTATGATGACTGTGATGTGTAAAATGTATACACAGTGATGTATACAGTGGTACATACAGTGATGTACACACATATGAACAGTAATGTATGTACAATGATGAACAATATATGATGATGCCTTGTACATGATGATGCAAACCCTATGATGATATGATGCATACTAATGATGTACTGTACGATGATGATGATGATGCACAATGCACATACTATATGATAATGTTGATACATGCAACCCTACACACCATGAGGTACACTCAATAATGATGAAGTATGATATGATACATACTCTATGATGCATACCCTATGATGATGTTGCAGACCTTGATGGTGATCTTGATACCTTGATGACATGTGTAGACAGACCTTGATGATGAGGATGCATACTTAATGCATGCATGATGATACTCTTGATGATGATGGTGATATGTGCACGAGCAGAGAAGATTGACCAGCAGTGTTAATGAGTAGATTCACAAGCAAACAGTGGGGAGCAGAGATTGACAAGCAAAGGTTGATTGAGCAGCAGAGTTATATGATTGCAGCAGATCAGACAATCAGAGATTGGCATCAAGCTTGCAAGTAAAATCTTGCACTTAAGGATTGGACTCCTCAAACCCTTCTTAATTGGAGCTAAGAAAACCAGGTTGGGTCCTGCTATGAGAGTTGGTGCTCTTTTCATCAGTTGGTGTTGATTGTAATCAAGAAGATTGTAGTCTTCCATTACCATAAATTAACATTAAAACCAATGTTGAAAAAGTCAGCATCGACAAAAAGTCGGCAAGGGTCCCGAATACAACTTCTCGTCGACATCGGCGAAAAAATCGGGAAAAATCAAGAAAAGTCGGCAAACATTAAAAAATACAAAATATTTTCATTTTTTTCAGAATTTTAAACATTTAAAGCAATAATAACATTAGATGAACACATTATAACATAAATACGGAGAAAGCATTGATAATATATCATCATCATGTAGTCATGCCAAATGTAAAATGATACATCAAAGTCAATACTGTATCATGAAACATCATAGTTTTCCAATCAAGGACTCAAAAGTGGATAAACAATACAACATGACATCACATATATAAATGTATTCAAGGAAAACTAGCATCTAGCTATCTAATATCAATGCTCTCTTCCCGAGTTTTCCATTCATACTTCATATTTTTCCCTACTCCAATGATTAGGTCTATATAAGGTTTTCGTAAATGCTTTTTATTTGTCCTTCCATCTTATGACTTAAACCTAATTTTTGAAAGGTATATTTTATTGATTTGGTTGTCAACCATTAAATGTATTTCTTGTTTTGTATTGGTGATAAATCATAGATGTATTTTTCACTCCTCCCAAATTGAATTTTTGACATGAGCCTCACATTTAGCCCTAACTCATCTACCACTTGAAACATTGCTCTATTTTTCGTACAATGTGCTATGATGATCACTCAAAATATGTTTGCTCAAAAAATTAGCTAATAGTGAAAAAAGTAATTCAATTACCATTGTGATCTTTGATAAACGGACACATATTTTGTATAGATTATCCTTGCATGGTTTTATCTTCAAATACAACAAAGTTTTGAAATATTTATACGGTAGAGGAAAGGTGTTAGTATGCAACAAAATGGCTAAAATGACAAATTTTTGGAAAATTAGCCATTTTAGCCATTTTAGCAAAAATGGAGATTTTTTGGAAAAAGTCGGGAAAAGTCTGGACGTTTTGGAAAAAGTCGAGACTTTTTGGAAAAAGTCGGGACTTGCCATTTTTAGCCTTTGCGACTTTTTGGAAAATGTCGCGACTTTTTCGAAAAAGTCGTGATTTTTTGGAAAAAGTTGCGATTTTTCGGCTTAGGGAAAAACTCGCGACTTTTCAAAAAGTCGACGATTTTTCGGAGAGTTTTTCAACACTGATTAAAACTACATATATTCTTGTGTCACTCTTGATGTGATTATTGTGCTTATGACTCATGGTTGATTTAGCTGATGCATATGATGATGTAATTGATAACATAATGCTTGATATACTCTTATTGATTAATTGAATGTAAAAAGGTTTAAATTGCTCACACACTAATTAACCCCCCCCTCTCAGTGCGGCCATTGTGTCCAACAGTAAAGAGATGCAACAATGTAATTCATCCTCTGAACTGGTTCTAGATCTTGGAGCAAATTGAGAACCTATCATGTGGTCAAACCTACTTGGAAAAGTTCATTCATATTGCCATCAAAAACCTAAAACAAACTTTCAACAAAGTTGTATTTTACATTTTGAGGGGGCTATATTATATGATTTATATATTCCAAAAAAGCAATGTCAATCAAAGATTGTTAAGCAGCATGCTAATTTCAAAGCTCTCAAGGGAATCTCTAACAACTCCCATAGTGCAATTACTAAAAGCAAGAAAGATAAGGAAATGATTCAAGAGGTTTTGGATAGACTAAGTAGCGAACTGCAAAAGGAAGAGAAAAATGTTGCAGTTGTGCATAGTGACTTGTACATGTAAAGGACTCTTGGTTGACTTCTTGTCCAAACTCTTTTAAAAAAAACATGGAGGTATTGTAGCGTTGTATCTTCCCATGTGTTCTTAGCATTTTAGATGCAATGTACTATGCCAAGTTTGTGCATGGTCTACACTCTCATGGTACACCATTCTTTAACAATGTGAACCACACTAATGGTCTTATATCTAAAGCTTTACCACCTGTTACAACTTGAAAGTTGAACTAGCAGATAAGTTAAATCCCCAAAGAACGCGTCTCGCCCAACTGCAACCTAGAGGTGTTACCCACAGTCGCATCGATAACCACCTCTCCGCACTTATGGTTGGTTATTCTACAACTCAAGGGGGCATCCCTAGATAGGATTGTTACTCTATAGCAATGAGGGCACAAGGTGATTTCAAAGAATTAGCTTTAGCAGAACTTGAGGTCTTCTTTGTAGTATAAGTAATGGAAAGACCATGAATACCATTGCCAACCCCCAAGGCAAATGGACTCTCAAGAAAATTTCCCCCAAGGGCCTTGTCCATATATGTTTGGCTAGAATCCCAACGCGACACTAAAGAATTCCTTGTCCCAAAACTACTCAAGCTTCAAGCAAAATTTCACCAAGGAAGGGCGGTCACTACTACAACACACCTTCAACTCATACCCTAGCATGTACCCTCAGTGTTTTAAAACTCAGCCGAGTCAGCTCAGACTCAACCCGAGTCAACCGAGTCAACCGTTGGCCGAGTCAAACCGGCTTTAAACCGGCTCGGGTGACCGATTCGATACCGAACCGGTCAGCTCGGCCGAGTCAAAGGCCAACTCGGCGATTTTTCCAGATTTCAATTTTTTTTTAAATTAAAAATTAATAATACCTAACCTAACTCCTGAGTCCTAACCTAACTCCTACCCTAACCTAACTCCTAACCTAACCTAACTCCTAACACTATTTACCTGCTGCCGTCAAGTTTCAACTTTCATTATCACGTGGACGGTGGTTTGCTCATGGTTCGGGACCTCTGCTAGAGTCTAGACTGCTACTGGCCTAACCAGTTTTGCAACATCATTTGGCCGAATTCCAAGTCGCTTGATGGCATTCACATCAGACTTCAATTACTCCAACTCCATCCTTGAACTCCATTGTCAACAATCTTGATGTACTCATATTCCAATAAACTTTGGTAATATAAACATAAGGTGCAAGATGAGGAAAATATCTTTTGAAATTATAAACATACTGTTCACTATTCTTTGCCTCGTACAAGAAATCTAGCTCTTGGGGTCACAATGAAACATATCAAACATATCACAACAAACAGATTCTTATTCAGGATTAAATATACCTCACAAGAAATATTAATACAGGTTAGAGTTCAAATGCAGTCACAAAAGAATAATTAACAAATATTAATACAGGTTAGAGTTCAAATGCAGTTGCAAAAGAATAATTATTAAAGAAAGACATGGTTGGCCTCATAGCTATTAAGAACAAACTGTATTCTTATTGTATCTAAAGCAATGCAATATCTAGATGTCATACAGCCTGAGGCCCTGATCCACGTCCACCTCGTGCTTTTACGCATTCAGCTAGTACTTCATCTAGTGTTGCTCCTACTGCAGCATTTGTAGATGACCCTGAGGGTTTTGAGCCTAACCCAGATGCCATTGCTTATATCATTGCTAGTCCGGGTTCTAGTTCTAGTAGTGGTGCTGAGTTTGATAATTGATTATTGATCATGTTGATCAATGATGCAGTGACATACTTATTACTGGCATCATAGCATTTTGTTTTTTGGACTCTTTCATGACTCACTCTACATCATATACATTACATGCCATTTAGGCATCTTTGATTATGTATTTTCATTTTGTTCAGATTTTCATATATGTATTATGTATTTGCTGCTTGCAGCCTTGCACATTGGCATAGTACCATTCATGCAATTTTGATATGTTCACCCTTATATGGTATATATATGATCATACTTTGGATGTTATGTCTCTAATGCTTTGGAATGATGGATTATAATCTTTAAAATATATTTTTTCTTTAAAATTTAAATATTTTATATGTTTTTTAATAAACCGAGTCATTAAAATCAAACCGCCCGAGTCATTGCCGAGTCTGAGTCCAAGTCTGAGTTGACCCTTGGCTGATTCCGAGTCCGAGTCCGAGTTTTAAAACATTGTGTACCCTAGCTTATGCCACCAAGCCTGCAGCCTCTACCAAGGTAGGAAAACTACCAACCAACAACAAAACTAAACCACAAAATGATAAAATCATTCCATTGGAGTAAACATACTCTTTCAATGAACCAAGAGCATAAAATTTACAATGACAAAAATAATATGTCACTTGAATATTAAGCCATCCAAGAAAAGTCAAGTGAAAAGAAAACTCTTAAACTTCAAAATGCTGCATGAAAAGATACGTCAATTAGGCTGCAAAAGAGAGAGAGAGCTCGCAAAATCCAACCATGTCTTAAAAGGCTCTCTTATATAGATGAGTAGCCTAACTTCCTTTACAATAAAATATTCACTTTTCCTTAAGATCTAGCCTAGGGTGGAGCAAAATAATCAATGTTCCCCTAAGTTTTCAAGATACAGGGACGCAGGAGGGAGGAAACGCAGAAACGGCATATGCAAAAGAACCCCACAAACTTTAGGAAACTTCGAAGGGTGCGTCAATGTCTTCAACATAGGGAACCCCAGCAAGAATACTACCAAATTTATATTAAAATACATAAAAATGGAAAGTTGGAGCGTAAGTCATTAAAGTTTTTAATTTTATAATCTAAAGATTAATACAAGTTTACAACATACATCAAGTGAAATAAAATGAAATACAACCAAACATAAGCTATCGCTGATAAAACAAATTCGGAAATACAACCATATTGGATATCAAAACGAAATCGAGGCTACTAAGAAGGAAAATAGTGGATGGCATGGCCCTTTATCATTTTTTTTTGGTAAAAACCCATCAAAGGAAACGTGTGGACGACATTTTTACGAGGGAAACGTTTCTCTTTTGTGTTTCCTTGAGTTTCCTTCAAATGGGGACGTGGGGGGACTCTTCCAATGGATTTTCCAAGTTTTTGAGACGTGTGGGAGCGTGGAAATGCATTTCCTACCCTTGGGATCGCATATCCATGTAACATTGGAAATAACCAACTCCACTACATCTAACTATTGGGAGTTTTGAATGACTCCTCTTTGTCCCTTATTTTCCTATTTTCCTATCATTCTTTGATTACTATTCACAACCAAGCTACAATTATTAAGACCATTTATACAAATTTCGTCATTAAATGTTTTTGCATTGTGTGCTTAAGTAGATTTTGGGTGAAGATTATGCTTGTTATTACCTTTTATGACTGTGGATGCAGGTTGATGTGATAGAATACCATTTTTTGCATATGGAGCTAAAGATCCTCCACAAAAACACAGAATGAAGTTGCAGATCCGTTCTTCTCTAGAAGATCGGTGGTTTGATCACTCGCACAAGGTTATTGGTCATCAATGAATATGGATCTAGTCTTTTGAAGCAGTTACAACAATCTTTTGCAATCGATGCACCCAGTCATAATAGCAAAGGGCCGATTTTGGATGGAACAAGAAGAGCATTGAATCAGTGCTTTGTTTTGTTCGTGATTCCCATCATTGAAACGATGATGCTGGTGCTAGTGTTGAATCTGAGCAGAGGTTACCCTCATCATTCTGTTTAATGAGCTAATCTCGAGATTGTAAAAGTCTATATTTGGTATAACTGGTTAAAACTCTCAAAAGAGCAGGCTGACTCTTTAGAGTCGGGCATGCTCATCTTTTTTCCTGCATATACTATAAATATGCTCTGGTTATCAAGTGTAAGGAAGATTGGGAGTGTCATACTTGGAGCTGTGTTGTTGCTACTATTCCATTATAGACATTAATAAAATCCTCTGTTCATTGTACGCTTACATGTGTGATTGAGCTGGTGGGATAAATAGTTAATACGTTGTTCCTGGTTGAAGAAGAGGAGGGCCCCCTCATCGGACGCCAGGGACAGCAACATAGATAGTTATCTTTCTGCAGCAGTGCGTTGAATTAGAAAATGATTGCATTGGATCTGTCAGTAGTATAATGTTTCTGCTCTAATTTTGTTATGGTCTCTGATTGGTTTTCTTTATGAATTTAAATGTGTGATGTTCAAGTTTTTATAATCAGAGTGGGAACATAGATCTGTCATAGAAATTGAGTAATTGAACCTGTATCGAACCTAGGCTGATCTAAGTTGGTTTCTCACCTTCATGGTTCAGTGATCTGTTCTGTTTACAATTACATTGTTTCAGACTCTCATAACTGAACGATAATATAGACTTAAGTTGGTTTGTACCTGAACTCATATAGACTGTATCGAGTTTATGTGATTGATCACTGCATTCAATAAAATTCAGAAATCTATGCTGTTTCAGTTAGAGGGATTAAAGGATGATATAGAACAGTGTGATTGAGTCAACTAATGGAATGAGTTTCTTAGATTGAATGCATTTGAGAACTTGTATTTAATCAAGTAGTGATACTCTGCACATACAATGTAGATATCCTCTAAAGTAGCATACTTACCCTGGTTGATGATTAATGATTTGATGGAATTGATGTCCTGAAAAGAACATTGATTTGCACCAACAGTAACAAATCCCTAACAAACTTTTAATAAAAAGTGGTCAAAGACACAATTACAATGATCTCAAGACAAAAGACCTAAGGTCCACATAACAACCTCCAAGAGAGGTTGCTCGATTATACAATATATCTTCAAATGCTTTAATTATATTAACACCTCCAATGACCCACATAAAGTGGAACGAACCCACTCAAGTATATTTTCTCTTTTGCCAATGAATTCCCCTCATATGGATTATTTAACTCCCTTCAAGACAAGGGTCCATCGATAATAAAGTGCCCACTGCCCACCAATCCAATGTCAAAGCTCCTCAAAACTTGAGCAAAAGCCTAAAGGTGAATAAAATATGGGCACATTTCAAAGCTGTGAAAGAACTCCTCAAAAGATTGCAAAAGATTGTTGTCAAAAGATTCATTGAGCAATATCCATCATCCAGTGGTCAAGGTGGCATGTCATGTGCTCCCCAAACAATTCCATGGCTCTCAACTCTTTAACACAAGCCACTCCAACAAATGGTCCACAAGGCAACCAACAAATAAAATATGCATCAAAACCCCCAATGTGTTGGATCATTGGATGCTCTAGAGACATGGACAAGTGTGCTACATAGCAACAAACTCAGTGCTTAAGAAGACAATCCACGTGGTGCATAAGTGGACCAACCCATAGGTTAGTCATTCGACCTCCTCCAACAAGCATGGGACATAATCCAAAGCATAATGAAACCTCATACAAGAGCAAAACCGCTTCATTATGGGAACATACCCAAAGACATTGAAAAAGTATGCAATAAATCTTCAACTGGACCCTTTCCTTAGGCGTTGAGGTACCCACAAAATCGCACGCTCTCCCTGAGATCCGATAACCAAGATTTCGTGGCTGATTGAAATGAAACCCGACCCCTTTGATTCGCAAAAGAAATATCATAGAATTTTGTACTCTGAAATATTCTAGAGGTCAGTGTTACCGACTAGGCTGCACCTAGTTGGACTTTCAGTGAGCCACCAGTGATGAACAAGATACTTGTTCATATTCAGAGTTCAGAAGTCCTTTCAGGCC
>LPNX010434269.1:345427-376852 GCA_001517045.1 Pseudotsuga menziesii
CAGATCAGTGTGTCAGCCAGGATCCGTGGTGAACGCTCCTCATCATTTGGTATAGTCATTGGGTTGTGTTGCAGCCGTTCACACACCTGGGGGGAACATGGCAGAAATCTTCACGCCACTTAGTGTGTCCTTGGGGGCAAGTCTCAAGTCAAAGTTGTCACCTTGTTCTTGACTCCTCCGTTTAGGCCAACTCCTAACGAAGCCAAGGGGGGTAGACCCTATTAGTTGCTAATGTTGCTAAGGCTTAGTGTGATGATGATTTAGTTGTTTTCAGGAGATTTGACAAAAAATAGACAACTGAACACGATATTGCAACAGAAATATTTAAAACACAACAGCATATAAATTAACACATGATACGTGAAGCACACAAAAACAGATGATTGTATAATGTAAAACCGGTGCCAAAAATGGAGTCCACGGATAAAGAGTGTTGTTGTATTGCTAAAAAAAGGGGTGTTGCAAGTACTCTTGGTCAGTTTTAAATTAATACGGAGATGAGTTGATTAACTTAAGGGGAAAGGGTACTCCAAATATACCCGAAGGTACGAGGAGTATGTCCAAAACCTTTATCCAATGCTGGTCCCCGCAAAGAATATGTGGGTTGTGTTACCACCTAAGTTGTACTTGGTGGATATTTCAAGCGAGCCGACGAAGTGGAACAAGTATACTTGTTCATTCTTCAGATTTCAGAAGTCCACCAGGCTTTTTCTGGGAGTCTGTTCGGATTTTTTTTGTAACACATGTTCATACCCCCTTGGGGAAAATTGTAAAAAACGTCCCAGCATTTAAATTTTTATAAAAGGCTCGGCTTCCCGGACTGAAGCAACAAGCCGACTAGCCCGGACTGTTTTTTCCCTTGGCTATTATTGGTTGTTGAACAAACGACTAATAATTTCTGAGTTTTTCACTCACACCTCCAAAGCTGGGGTAGTCGTCTAGGTGTTTCGGCCATAGGAGGTTATTAGAGTCTTCATGTCAGTGTTCTTCAACATGCTAGGAATTCATTTTGAGTCGTATGGACATGTACTAGGTCCCCCTAGAATTTCGTCGGATTCCGAAAAAAAAAAAAATTCTCCATTTTTTAAGCCATTTTTTAATGGTTTAATTAAAAAATTTCAAAATGTGATAAAAGTCAGATACGGAATCCGTTTCTGACGTGGAGACACTCGTTTCGCACTCGGAGTGTCCACTTTACCCCAGGGGCCACTTTCTACATCAGTCGGGCAGCCGAAGCACCCCGTGAGGCATTATTTGGCTAAAAATGCATCAAGATGGCATTTTAATGCTAAGTTTGGACAAATTGGCATAAAGGACAAAAGTCAAAAAGTGAAAAATACATATTAGAACATATTGGGGTGACATGGCATTGTGTGTCCCCATGTTGGTGACATCATACTAAGAAGAAAGCGTCACTTTAAATGGCATATTCACTTACCATTTTATACCATGGTTCTAAACTCACATTTCTTCACCATGCGAGTTGTTCAAAGCTCATGGTATGGCCCACCTTGTTGACTAGCAAGTGGTGGTATGACTCATCATTTCATCATATACTATCTTTTACCATATGATATCTGGGATTTGGTGAATGACCTCAAGTTAATGGAATCGTGGGTGGGTGGTACATGGGTTGCGCTAACCATGGGTGGACCCCTTTGCTTTTCATCACTTATGAACTTTGCATAAAATCTAAAACATGTATATCATATGCTATTTGATACATGGTGAGCGAATGGGTAATGGAGGGTGACGTCAAACAATAAATCAACTCGCCAAATTTCCTCACGTCATGGTTGGTCATGCCAATGAATTGGCGTTTGGAGTTGGTCTTGGCGTTGGATTGACTAACGAAGCTAGCGAATCACCAAGATAAACCAAGTGTTCCTTCCATTTGATGATACGCTTGGCTTTGATGCATGTGGCATTCAAGGAGTGAGTTGGTAAGATCTTGTTGAGTGTGCACCTCTTCATGGGAGAGGTGGTGTATCCTTCGTGCAATCGAATCCATCCAAGTGACCAGCACTTTCAGTCCCACTTCAAGTTAGCGTTGGATCAGTCCATAATCAACTCCACTAATCGAGCTCTACTCCAAGTAGTGATATCCTCCCTTCTCTCATTTTCCTATTTTAAGCAGGTCACCTCTCCATTGTTCAGGGTCGGAAGGTTGAACCTCTGCTTGCATACATTGTAATATTTTATGAGTATTGTTAATAAAAGGATTTGGAGGCAATTTCTATGTGGGATCCATAGATGTTTGGTTGGTGTTGTCTTTATGCTAAATCATTGAGGTAATCTATATCAACTCTTTTCATATTTTGCAATTGTTGGGATTACTTGTCTTCGTAAGGAAATTTACATTTTGGTAAGAATAGGAAGTGATTCTTGTTAGGTTACTTCTTATTGTGGAATATATTAGATTACCAAGTTTTATATGATTTCTTATATGGATCTATAATACTATTTATCTTATTATTATTTCACACAGGTGCTTTTAATCCCCTTTGCATGTTGTTGAAGGTATTTTACAGCAACCCGAGCTGGAGCATTTGATGAGCGAGTGGGCTCTCCCTCTTCTCCAGTAATTTCGAAAGAAGAAGCATCATCCCTCAGATCTCACCAAAGGAGGTGTCACCATCACTTTTCTAATTCTTGCTCCAGCCGGTTCTATCACTTCTTGATCCAAAAATCTTCAAATTTACTTTGGTTACCGTTACTTTGTTTAGATCTACATTTCAAAGACATATTTAAAGTAGATTTAAATTTTCAAATCTAGATCTTATTGCGAAATTACAAATTGTTCTTTTGAACATTAGATCTATCCTTCTCGCAAGTTTAAAGTTAAAATTTCAACGTACTTGGTCAAGAAGATTAAAGAGCTTTCATTTGATTTATTTGGCATATAGTGCTCGAGATTGTCTTGCCATTCTTTTCAAGAGGCAAGCAAAGATCCTAAGAAGACAAGCTTTCTAGCTTGCCTTACTTAGTTGTTTCCTTTTTTTTAAGTCAGTTGTTACTTAGATTTTTTTTGTAATTTTTGTATGTTGTCCAAAGACTCTTCCAAAGTGTTTTGGGGCATCTTTCGCTGACATTAGCTTGCTGGTTTTTAGCAGGCCCATCAAAAACTAGAAGGAAACTCTGCCCGAAAATACCTTTTTTGGACATCCGGAGCTCCCAGAAGGCTTTCCCCTTAGCTGGGCTTCTTTTCCTTGTATTTTGTAAGACTTTGGATCCCCGATAACAAGGACCAAAGAGCATTTCTGTTGAAGCATTGTAACCGATTAATAAAAGCAAGTTTAAGTAGGCTCATTAGAGACTGATCCCTATCCCCCCCTGGGGGATTTGTGTCGGTGTCTTTTTTTTATGATTTTCCAGTTTTAGTTAGTTTTATCTTTATTTCTGATTTAGTTGTTTATTTGATCAAGGAAGTAAAAGAAATACTTACCCCACGCTCTCTCGAGTACCCCGAAAGGATGAAAGAGATTCGTGGTAGGATTAATTAGAAAATATTTCTTTTATTTATTTGTTCTTAATTTTTTTTAATCAATCCGACCGTTGCTTTCCCGACTACATGAAAGGTGAAAGAGACTCTTCGTTCGTCATCTAAACAACTCATTGTTACGTCTCTAATAAAATAAACTAAGACGCCTTCCCCATATGCTCTACACCGTTGCAGCTTGTCTGATCAGTTGGTTGTATCAGAAAGGGATACGAGTTACTAGACTTAATAGGAAAACCCACACAAGTGATTTTCTCGAGAACTCAAGAGGTTGCAAAGGGTAACTACTATAGAGTTAGGGGGCTACTCCAAGTAGGTTCATCCTCGCCCCATTGGACACTTGGTATTATCGCTTTAGCACTCAGTTCGAAGGGACTTGACTTGTTGGGACAAACCCACAATTAATCCATGCCCTTAATTACTCATTAATAATTTTAAAACTGACCAACGAGACAACTGCAATACTTACATGACACAACATCACTCCACTTTTACAAGCACTCCATATTCATCGGCATTGGTCTGTTTTACTTTCAATGCTTAAATCAATTATTGCAAAATGTCGTGAATTGTGCTTACATTGTCATATGTTGTTGATGTGATCTCTTTCTTGCAATAGTCTGTTTGTTATTTTATCGATTTCATATTAACTCCTAGAATTTATTATTTCTCTCGTAGAGTAAAAACCCTAGATTTTACTTTTCATTAGGGTCCACCCCCCTTGGCTTCGCTAGGAGTTGGCCTAGACAGAGGAGTTGAGTATCAAGTGACAGCACTTGGTTCGAGCTTGCCCCCAAGGTCGCATCGAGTGGCTTGAATATTTCTGCCACGTTACCCGAGGTGCGAATTAGGTGGCAACAGGTTGGTTGGAGTTTCTAAGACGTGTTCAACACTACACAAACAAGGGTGTATCCTAATGGTGTCTCGAGGTCACTACCCAGTTGTTCTCACTTCCTTTGTGGATTTTTCCACTGCAATGGATCAAATCGAGGCGTTGGATTTTCGCCTGGGGAGGTAAATTGAAATGTGAAAACTAATTAATCTAGTTACCCACGCTGCTTTTGATGCAGCCAACGGTTCGATCGAACCGCAGCGATGCAGAGCATACACAACGGAGCCTAAGTAAATTTTAAGGATTTCATGACTTGTCATGTTTGATAAAAATGGAAAATTTGACCTCCAAGAGTCTCTTTCAATTCAAGTGAACCTCAATCGGGAAAGCAATGAGCGGTAATTTTTACTATGTTTAAAGTGAAATAAACTTGAAATGAAAAAAGACAAAACAAGTTATCTAATTAGATCTACCACGCATCTCTTTCCCCTTTTGGGTAACTTAGGAAGTCGTGGGGTAAGTAGTAGTATTACTTTGATAAATAAAATATGAAATGATATGATCAAGCTTGCAACATCTAACAAATTATACTATCCTGCAAATAGGAACTAAACTACAACAAAACAAGAAAAATGAAAAAGGTGCAAAAAAGGGACAAAGACGCGGACCCCCCTGGGCTTAAAAGAGCCTACTCGAGATCTTTGTTATTTATCGCGGTTACAACTTTATTAGAAGTGCTCTTTGGTCCTTGTTATCTCAGATCCAAAGGCTTACAAAAAGATAGAAACGAAACCCAGAAGTAGGGGGAACCCCTATGAAGCTCCAAATAGTCAAAAAATGTATTTTCAAGAAGAGTTTCCTTCTCCTTTTTGATGGAACTGCTAAAAACCAGCAAGCAAACATCAGTAAAAAGTGCCCAAAATCACTTTGGAAGTGTCTTTGGACAACCCACAAAAATTACCCAAAAATATACTAAGTCAAACTATTGAAAAAATGCAAGAAAGTAACCAAGGAAAGAAAGCTTTCCTTGGGATCTTGGCTTTCCTTTTGGGCAACCAATAAAAAGTGCACATTGATTGCAAGATTCAAGTTTAATACTTCAAAGGAAAACTACTTTATGCAAGTTTTAGATTTACTTTAAAGTACTTGCGAAAAAGAGACCTCCTATGCCCATATTTGCTCTTGAAAACGTAAAACTTTAAAGCACTGTAGATCTAAGCTTTAAGCACTTACATACGAGATCTAAAGAAGATCTTAACTTTAAACGAGATAGATCTACATAAGCAAGGAAAGTAACCAAAGGGATAAATTGATTTAAATTGAAGGAGAGAGAGAGAGAGAGAGGGAATGCTAGAAGCCTGGGAATATTTGGGTCGTGGAGTCTACAAGTGGAAAGCGGAGGGACTATATTCTTCAAAATTTGCTTGAAAGATGGAGGAGTCAACCTAGATCAACCATCCCTTCAAGCTAGATACCTGCATCAACTTAAAAATCTTTGCACAAGAAAGGTTACAAGCAAACGTGTTGCGGGAACTAGAACCTTGGAAAGCATGCAATTAAACAAAATATACATGCGAGCTAAGAGATCTACAACCATCAAACAATAAGAGCATGAATCAAACTAGAACAAACTCTTATCCTACCAAGAGATATCTCCCCCTGTAGGCCCACAGCAAAACAAAGAAATGCACAACGAAAAGAAGCTAATACCGGTTACCTCATAAACCATGCAATACTCATCCACACACAATGATGCTCGACACAAGAGGTTTGCCTCCAAAGCTTTCTTTTATTCCATAAAATACTATGATATTACAAGTACACAACTCAACATCCTTTCGGCCCTCTCTGACCATCCAAAACAATGAACCCAGAACCGGCTTAAATAGCAAAAATGACCCAAGGGGATACTACCAACACTGAAGATAAACTCTAAGTGTATCTAAGTTGAACTGAGCTTGGGTTGAGTTGAAGAGGAGTCATATTGAGTTGAACATAGGTGGAACTGAAGAGGTGATTGACACCTTTCACCTACCTCTTCATTAGCTACCAACACATCCAATCCACCAACCACTCCACATTGGCATCCTTCATTCCCTCATGCGTGAGCTTCCAAGATTGACGTGAAGAGGTGAGGGTGATGTCATCAAGAGATTCGCTAGTCATTAAATATGAAGAAACTTAAGTTCAAACCAAAGTTTCATTTTTTATTAAAATAACAATTTGGATAGGGATCCACCCACTCGCTCCTACCTCACCCGAGTTTAATATGACGTGAAGAGGGTGATGTCACCCTCACGAACACCCTCCAAAATATATTCGCTACCACATAAAATTTAAACCAAAGTTTCACTGTTTATTTCAAGTTGAGGAGGGGTCCACCCCTTCCTCCAAAACCCTAGCCTCCATACTTTTCTAGTGAATGTTGACGTCAACCCTCTCCCATATTCGCTATCTTTAAACTTCCATCCAAAATTTTATTTTTAAACAAGCTCATGTTGGAGAGGATCATAAGTTTAATGGGGGACCCATGCCATGTCATCCCACCCATTAAACTAATCACTTTTCCCTTTTAAACCTTTGACTTTAGTGCCAAATTGATGCAAATTAGTATTAAAACACCAAAATGATGCTCTGTTAACTGAATAATGCTCCACGGGGTGTTTTGGTCGCCCAAATCATATGAAAAGTGGTCTCTGGAGTAAAGAGGGCGCTCTGAGTGTGAAAACAAGCATCCCCACGCCAAAAACAGATTCCAAACCTGACTTTTATTACACTTTGAATTTTTTTAATTAAACCATTAAAAAATGGCCTAATTTTGCGGGAAAATTTTATTTTCTCAGAATCAGACAAAACTCTAGGGGGGCCTAGCACATGTCCATACAACTCAATTCCAATTCCTAGCATGTTGAAAAACACTGACACGAAGGTTCTAATAACCTCCTAAGGCCTAACCACCAAGACGACTACCCCAACTTTGGAGGTGTGAGTGAAAAACTCAGAAATTATTAGTCGTTTGCTCAACAACCAATAATAACCAATGGAAAAAACACTCTAGGCTAGTCGACTTGATGCTCAAGTCTAGGAAGCCGAGCCTTTTATAAAAATTATCATGCTAGCACATTTTTTACAATTTCCCCAAGGGGGTATGAACATGTGTTTACAAAAATTTCGAACAACCTCCCAGAAAAAGCCTAGCGGACTTCTGAACTCTGATCATGAACAAGTGTGCTTGTTCAAACCGTGTCAGCTCGCTTGAAAAATCCACCAAGTACAACTTAGGTGGTAACAGATTGCAAGCCGTAAAAGATAACTCTAAGGCACAGGACTGGCGACAGAGCTTCTCTACTGTTGCATGTAAAGAATTAGGCTTTAGCTCCTTCTGTAAAGAGTCCTAAAGTTATGGTAGGGTCTTTCCACATTGTTGCTATGTGAAGTATTGTGTATTCTTTGGTGTTCCTAAGATTGACACAGCACTTGGGATTCTCTGTTGTTCCTAAGATTGACACTCAAGTTCCAATAGTTCCGTTGTGGTCTTTAAATTCCAATATGATGTTGCATAATGGAGGGCATAAGCATCATTGAAAGTAACATGGCCCTCCTTCAATAGCACTTTCACCAACTCAATATCATCATAATCAAGTGCTCCTTGTATTGTCATGTCAAGTGTTTAACCTCGCTTGTCTTTTTATCAAATTGTGCTCAACCGAGATCACGCTTGAGGAAAGGGTGACCTAGGAGTTTCTCGATAATATTTTATTGCAGAATGGTTGAGATGGTACTCTATAAAAGGAAGAAGAGCTCTCATTTTCTAGAGAGAAGTTCAAAAGGGAGAAAAACCCTTTAAGGCCATGTACAATGTTTTTGTCGGCAAAGGAGACAGGGCTCGTTATCACCTAAGTTGTACTTAGTTGGATTTCCAGAGATCCACCAAAGTTTACACAAGTCACTTGTTCATCATCAGTGTTCAAAAGTCCATGCAGGGCCAATTCTAGCCCCCTTTTCTAATTTTTTCATGTTCATACCCCTCGAGGAAATTGTAATAAGTTGACGTAGCATGATGACCTTTTGTAATAGGTTTGCCCTACTTAGCTTTGTCAACAATACATTAGTCCAGAGTGTTTTTTCCTTGTTAATCATATGTTGCCTTTAAGCGACTTATAATTCTCAAGTTTTTCACTCAAGCCTCCAAAGCTGGAGCAATTGTCTTGGTGATTAGGCCTTAGGAAGTTATTAAAGTCTAAGTGTCTATGTATATTATCATGCAAGTCATCATTTTTTAGTCATATGAACATGCACTAAGTCCCCCCTAGGTTTTATATTACCATGCTAGTCATCATTTTTGAGTCATATGAACATACAGTAAGTCCCCCCTGGGGTTTATTTACTTTTCCGCAAATAAAAAAAATCCCTATAAAACGGCCAATTTTTAATGTTTTTTATAAAAATTAAAAAAGTCATAAAAGTGGTATTGGGAGGTAGAATTTTCCATGGGGTTGCTCGTTTTCTAACCCAAAGCACCCACTATACCCCTAAACCCACTTTTGAGAGAAAATGAGCGATTATTTATCACTTAAATTAATTTTCTCTCGAAAAGGGCCAAAAAGACCAAATAAATGGCCAAAAAAGACATATTAAAGTCAAAATCAACACCCCAAAATTTAAGGCAACAAGTCAAGGACAAAATCTCAGTGATGGCAGAGTTAACTAGCAATCATATCTAAGTTAATTGAGGCTCCAAATCGGAGATTGGAATCAAATCAAAAGAGGGCGAGTTCACTCTGTAAATTTCCTTAAAACTCAAACTTGAGCTAAACAGTATATTTTAATTTTTACTGATAACCACACATGAGTTTCGTTACTACTAATGCAAAGGAAAATAAAAACTGAGAAACATGAACAATAATCACATAGACAATATTTTTGGGTATGGAAACCCCCGAATAAAACCCAATATGGGAAAACCGATGCAGCAGTCAGATATGAAGTTTTATTATGAAGATATAGAACAAATACAATCCAGTGGATCAATACACCCAACCTGGAAAAATAGAACCTCTGCGAAATTACTGAGCAAGCCCAGCGAATCAGTATGGCCCCCCTACGTAGTTGTGCGGCCTCCTGCGTCAGCAGTACGGTCCTCTGCATCAGCAGTACGAATCTGTACGGTCCTGCAAGCCCAGCGAATCAGTACGGCCCCCCTACGCAGTTGTGCGTGTTAGTTTTTGTACCTTGGAAGATGTTCCCTAGGTGACTTTATTGCCTAAGTCACTTAGAAGAGGGAAAAAGGTGACCCTCACATTAAATGTCACTTAATGAGACTTTATAAACTTAAAGTCACCTTTTGATAAATTTAAGTGGGTGAGTAATTTTTATTTATGTGATTTAAATAAAAGGGATTTTTACTCTCATTGAATCTCATCCATTGGATTGGATCTTTTTCCACCGTTGGATTAGATACCCACTTAGGGTTAGACAAAAGGGCTGAGGGAGGCAAAGAGACTTCACTTTTTCATTTTTCAGGAGAAGGAAGAGTGAGCTGAGAGAGCAAGAGGTCGAGCTAGGGATTGGCACGATTTCCAAGAAGAGGGAGAGCACAGAAATCGAGGTGCATTTATTGTTTGACACAGAACCCAAGGAGAGTACGGACTGGATTTAATACACAGTATGGGCTGCATTTAATACACAGTACGGACTGCATTTAATGCACAGAAATCGAGGCAGTACGGCTGCATTAATTCCTGCACTGTTTTCGAGGGTACGGACTGCACAGGTTTCAAGGGTACAGACTGCACAGTTTTCAAGGGTATGGCTGCTGTAATTTCTGCACAGATTTCGAGGTGGTTTCAGGCACGGTTTTCAAGGAGTACGACAGCATTTAATGCTAGTCGTACAGTACAATTTTTTTGCTGGGTTTTGGCACAAAAATCGAGGCTGAGTTGTTGCTGGTTTTGGCACATTTTTCGAGAAGAAAACAACACGGAAACCAAGACAGACTGCTGGGTCAAAAATCTGGGTTGAGATAAGTTGGAATTTTTTACTGTAAATTTAATGTCTGATTTTCCCTGAAGCTAATAATAATCTCTCTCCTCTCTCTGACTGGTTTTCCCCGTGGGGGTTTTTCCAGGGCTTATTTGGCCAAAAATCTCTGAGTTAAAAATTTTATGGTGTGACTGTCCAGATGTGTTTTTCAGCATGTTAGTATTTTTACTGTGTTTATATTGCTCAGTATATTTTCTTAAGTAACTTACAGCCTATGCCAAACCGGCTGTAAGTGAAAACCACAAAATGTTCATATAAACCAGCATGCAGTAAAACTCAGATTTTCTACAGTGCGGCCTTCTGCGTCAGCAGTACGGTCCTCTGCATCAGCAGTACGAATCCGTACGGTCCTACGTCAGCTGTACGAAATCCATATGGTTGATGTACGGCCTCCCTCTACGTGATCTCATACGGCCCTGTGCTCTGCCTGATCAATCGATGAATCCTCCAAGTGAGTGTTCCTCCGTCTTCTCTGCAAACTTCTCTTTCTGACTTCTATGTTTGTCTGTGTCTCTCTGTGTATGTGTCCTCTCCACGAAATCTTCTTTTAACTCAATGGCTAAGTGAAAACCCTAACCCTCACTATGGATCAATTGATGAATCATAAGATCCTCCAGTGAGATCAATGGCCAAGATTAGATTAGCCATCACTTAAATTATTTCACTTTTCACTTTATAAAAGTGACTATATTAAGTCAAAAACAAATTAGATTAATTAATGTATTTTCCTAAGTCTAAACTTAGAAAAATCACATTAATACATTTGGCTTCATGTTTAATGTCTTCTAGCATGCAAGGACACATGCAATGATAGAAGACCTTCCTTGTTGCCACTTTCTAACACACTCCATTACAAGAGGGGCACACTCTCGCATGAGAGGGGCACATTCCTTGATGTGGCATCTTGGCAATGGATGGAAGTAAATCCCAATGAATAGGGGCACACCTCTTGAGAGGTGGCTCCATCCTCTTGAGGCTAATTCTCAATCAAATCCCCATTTCTCTCTACAACTCACCCTCTACTTCCTCTTTGGATGGTGGCCCCATGGGGCTCCTATGGCTATTTAAGCAAGGCGCCTTCACCTCATTTTGGATGGGAGGTCAAACCTTTGCTCATGTACTATGTAAATTTGTTGTTATTTGAAAAAAGAAGAAGGCTTTGGAATTCCATGTGGTGCAACAATCTTTTCATGAATGCTTTGTTATGAGCTGAGGTAATATTGTTTCATCTTCCTTGCATATGAATTAGTAATTGATCTAGCTTAGAGGGTTCTTTGCAACACATAGAGCAAGTATTTTAGGTATCAGTATACTTGTTTACAACTTTGATTTTAGAGATCTAGGAGTAGCATGCTACATTTGGTGGTATTTCATGCTCTTTTAATCTCTAACTGTAAGGAGTACCAGATTTAATCATGTTTTGTGCAAGGTTGTTTAGCTGTGAAGGTTACCATTCTGAAGGAAGGGGTTGAGCTTGGTTGCAACTTCTTCTTATGAATCTCTAACTCAATATAACGCTTTTGTTACCCACCAGAAACCTTTTAGTCTTCAAAAATTCAAGCTTGAGTGGGCTATCTCTCCTTCCCTCATCTAAATTTTAATTACTCTCACTTACTTTTGGTTCTTTCATGTTAAGCAAGAGTAGATCTGAGTAAAAGACTTATCATATATCTTTCTTGTTTTACGTGTTTTATTAATTAGATCTAAAGTATCGAAAGTCCTTTCATAAGCATAGATCTAGTTATGTTTTAGTACTTGTAGTTATAATTTTCATATCTTCCTCAAGTACTATGTTTAGGCTTAGAATATTCTATACTTTATTTGACTAACCCACCATCTTTCTTTCAGATTTGCTTGCTGTTTTTTACATTTTCTCATTAGGTAGGCGAGGAGCTGCCCAATTTTCTAAGGATTCCAACCATTCAAAGCACCAGCTTCAATCTCCTTTTACCTGTAGTGTCACTAGTCATTTCTGTACATTAGCCACTTTGGTGCTATTTAGAAAGGATCAAAGGGATCGCTTCAAAACCATTGTACAGTATCATGATAAAGGAAAAACAATTGGGCTACCCAACGCCCACACCTCATCCCTAGGGGGGATTTGTGTCGCCTGTTGTATGGTTTGCTTTTCTGTTTTATCGTTTCGGTTGGTCATTTTGGTTAAAATTCTTTTATAGATTAGAGTAGTTTAGTTGCTTTATGTATTTCATTTTGCAATAAAGTAACGAACTCTGACTATAGTCCCTGTATGCTCTTGTCCACTGCAGGCTTTGCTTGATCATCTGGAACAATCAGAAAGGGGTAAAGTGACTAGTTTAATAGGAAAATCCACCAACACCTTTATCATCAAGGTGGGGGGTTCACAAAGAACTTACAATAGAGTCAAGAGGCTACTCCAAGCAGGTTATGCCTCGCCTCGATGGACACTTGGTATAGTTACTTATGCACTCACCGTTGAGAATAAAGGCTAAGTGGAACAAACAAGAATTAACCCATTCATAATCCACTCATCAGAATAATTAAAACTTTCAAGAAGCACAGCACAACATTCTCTTTCAGCATACTCCATTTACCCTCTTCGGCACTGATCTAAATAATGACATTTTGCTTAAGTTAATTCAATGTGTTGCGATTGGTTTATCATTTAGATACTGCTGGTTTAATCCATTGTTGATGCTCTTGTTTCAGTAAATCATTTTCAAACTCCTAGAATAACTTTATTTTTTCTATAACTTATCTTAAAAGCCATAGTTTATTTTATTAGGGACCACCCCTTGGCTACACTAGGAGTTCGCCTAGACGGAGGAGTTGAGTGTTGAGTGACAGTATCTCAACTCGAGACTTGCCCCCAAGGTTGCACCCAATGACTTGAAGATTTCTGCCAAATTAACCTCGAGGTGCGTATCAAGCAGCAACAGGGCCTAACGAATTGGAGCTTCCATCTTCTCTTCTCATGGATCTCATGTGTATGTAAAGCTTCCATTTACTTATTGCTGCTACATCTTCAACTAAAGCACTGTTGTTTGCTGGAAGAGGATGCTGAAGTGGGGTCTCCAAACACTATATTCTTTATTAATATCATATTTGAATGATGATGTATTAAGGGGTTATTCATTCAATAGAAGGCTGCTTCATTTCCTCTAATCTCATCTTCGATATCTTATGTGGCTACAAGAAGTTTATGGATGTGTTGTTACCTCTTTGTTGAGTATTTCATGTAGTTACATATATATCAGATCTGTTCTTCAGTGATAATATTTGTGTTTGGTGGTTTTATAACATCTTCATCCATTTTCAAGTTTTATTTGTTGGCTAGCCTCCATATAGACACCATAGCCTAGGACAAGACACTAGGTCTTGCGTGGCTTCTAACATTACATCTTAGAAGATAAAATATTTTCATTCTGCATATCTGGTTATAATATCAGCTTTTAAAGGACAAAATTGAAGTCTTATTAGGGATTTCCCCCTTGTGTTAGAAGAGAGCCGGCCTAACCTGATGAGGACAATCACTAAGGTGACAATGGGTGATGGCCTCAAGTTTCCCTAGGGTTTGCATTTGATGATTGGCGTTATCTTTTTAAGTGCATATTTTAGAGGTAACATAGCAAGAACATTTGCAACTAAATAAAAATCACTACAACAATAATTATATAAATAACCCACATACATGGCCAAAATAAATCAGGCATGAATTGCTTGCACGGTGCACCAACATGACAAAATCCAAACCTGAAAAGTACTAGATTCTTTTAGTCCCTTACGCCAGATAGGCCGCTGTCTCCTCCACATTCTTTGAAAGCATATCCAAGGAATTTCCTTCTCTAAATTAGCCATGCCTTTCTTTACCATATGTAAAACCTCCATTTGAATAGTTCCACGATTAGATCCATCATATTTCAGATCCCCAGCATCCTTAGTCTCTCTGGAAATAGGGCCACTAACTTCTCTTGTATTATCAATCACTGACAAATATGCAGTTCCATTTCCAGTACAAGCACGCCTGCGAGTCCCTGAAATATACACCTGTATAATGTTTTGGTCTTAGAGCTGTTATTAACTACAATCAAAATCAAACAGGTGCCAAGGGCTAATGAATTAAAAGAACAGTGACAAGTCAGATGTAATCTTTGATTGGCAAAGCATGCATTCTGAATTCTAAAGTGGCATTCATTACGATGCCTTTTAACACTGGCATTTCCAGGAAGCCCAAGCATGATCTACAAAATCTGTCCAGTGAACCAGTGCAACAACAACACTTAAGACTCGTAAATTCATCACACAGATGACCAAGACTACCTAGCGGAAGAAAATCACACAAATTATCTCTTGGAAAATTAGGTAGCCATTTTTTACGAAAGATTAGAGAGCATCAGGCTAAAGCACAGTCATTACAAGCTCTTAAGAAATGAAGTTTAAAGTATTCCATACTCCATATAGGTCACAGATCTCACTACATAACTATTAATCTGGCATCAATCAAAGAATTTGGAGCATCATAAGTTGTTAACTTGATATATGTCTTGAAACAAACCATCAATTGCACTTTCCTATATTCTTCGACTGTATAAAAATAATGATATGGAACAACAATGACAAACACCCAAAAGTGGGATCTCACCTTGCCATAAGTACCTGAGGGCGATAAACTTCTATTCCTTATCACACTGGATGCTCTTGTGACAAGGGAACTACGTTTTGACCGCACAGTAAAGACATCTAAACCAGCTTGGGTTCCTACAATCAGTCCAGCCTGTGCACGATCTTTCCCTAAATAATATAATTCAATGTTAAAATTCCAGTAAACTGTAAGAGTATGGTACTTAAACATAATACATAAGTACAAGATTCAGAACAGTTTTCTGTAGCAATGTAAATTACAAGTTTTCATTTGTTTGTATATAATCTATATGACCTCCATACTACAGATGGTGGGAAAATAATAAGACACAAAAGACAAAACATACATGATGATCTAATTCGAGCTTGATGTAAACTACCTTCAGGTGACAGGTGACAGATGATCTAATTTGAGCTTAAATGTTTTTCTCAACAAGAAGGTATAGATTATACGAAAACCTTTGCTCCTGTTGCTAAAAGGAACAATATAAGAACCATAATTTCTCTTGTTGCAATTTTCCAATGGGAAATTCACCAAATGGATGTCAAGAGTGTTTTTTTAATGGTGATCTTCATGAAGAAATTTATAAGCAACAGCCACCTAGTTTTATGATAACCTTTAAAACTTCAAGTTTGGTATGTAAATTGCAAGTCTTTATATGGTCCTCAACAGCCACCTGGGGCTTGGTATGAGAAAATTGATTTCTTGATGAATGGTTACAAGCGATGTAGATCTGATCCAAATATGTATGTTAAGTACTCTGATGATGATGTCCTTATAGTGGTTCCTTATGTGGATGATCTAATCCTTACTGACAGCTAGCTTTCATTAATACAAAAAAATGAAGAATGATCTTAAACATCAATTTGAAACGACAGATTTAGGCCTACTGCATTATTTTTGGGTCTTCATATTTGGCACATGGTTGATGGTATCTTCCTTTCTCAGCCTATGTATGCTTCTGATTTACTAACACTGTTTCATATGAGTAATTGTAAGCCTTCTCCAACACCATTTCAATCCGGAGTAAAGTTAACAGTTGATTGTGATGCTCCTCTTGTTGATGCCACTCTTAACTAGGTTATCTTATTTGTGGTCATTCATTCGACAGTAATAAAATTATCTTATCTTATCTATCTATCTTATTACCATTCTTTATATATAAGAAACGTGGAAAAACATTATCCCACATGTGTTATGGGATGTAAATATTACATACTTCTAGCTATGTAAATATTCCATACTTCTAGCTGTATATAAGAAAAGTGGAAACACATTATCCCACGTGTTATTGGATGTAAATATTCCATACTTCTAGCTATATAATAGAGGTGAAGGAGACCCATTGAGCACAATGAAATGCATATGAAAAAGCTATTATGAAATATTGTATAGCTGTGATATAAGCATATGTGGGGCTGCTCAAGATTGTAAGAGTTAGAGTTTCCTGAAGAATAAATATGAAGCAATCCGGTGGATATTTCCCATTTGAGAATTTACCACGTAAATCTGGCGTACTTTTTTCTCTTCCCTTTCCTCTCTTAGACTAGTTGATTTATTTTTATTGTTATAGTTTTCTCAGAAATACTTAGTGCTCCCGCTGTTCAATTATCTTTGTGCATTTTACAATCCCATCAGACAACTTTGTCCTCTAGTGGAAATTAATATTTAAATTAAATATTGAATCCCTGAAAATCTCTTTTAAATGCATAGTAGTGCCGAAATGATTAGAGAAGTAAAAAGTTTCTGATGCAAAAGACCATGTAAGGTTAAATGAAAATGATCTACCTTTTCCTCTTTTTATTTTTGAAGTCTCTCCAATATTAATATGTGCTCCTGAATGGCCAGAAGCATCTCTAGGGTTAAATTGATCAATCCTGATACAGACCTCCCCACGCCTGTCCTGATTTGACTTCGTAAGACCTCCCTCTGACCTGCCAGCCCCTTTGTCACTTCCCGAGTCTTCGCACTCATCTCCATAAACATGTGTTTCCAAACATTCTGATTCATACTGGAACAAAGTGCAGCATGTACAGCAACCATCAAGGTAATTATAAAATAAGAATAATTTTCCCTCACATTCTTCACAAAATACACACACGCACCAACGTCATATAGAAGGTATTCCTACAATCTGTAACTAAAAGACACAGAATATAAAAACAGAAAATGCACAAAAGATCAGAAGTAATAAAACCAGTTAAGACAAGAAAGGCCTTGAATCTCAATGGCACAATAACTTTCTGGTTAAGTAATCACCTGATCTGCCAGAAGTTTGTGGCTGGAATTGCTAGATGTTTGAGTACTATGCCTTCTTTCCTTTTCTACAATTTCATGTTGCTTACAGTTAACCTCAGATAATTATCAATTAGATTTATCATGCAGAACTGTCAAACATTCTGTGCACAGTTTCCGCTGACATTTATGATAGTAGCAGTTTTGGTTTACCATATAATTGTCCAGTGTACATCCGAAAACAATTCATAGAGAAAAAGACAAATTACCTCTGCCAACATCAAGAGTGTCAATTTGTTGAGTTGTATCTCTAAGTTGACCTAAAGATGTTCCTGACTCAAAATCGAATGTTTTCTCATTTTCTGCAAAGATAACAGATAGACTAGTTATTATTTAAAATTCTGATGAAACAATATGCATGTACACTCCATCAACATTCATGCTATCCTAGTGAACCAGTATCTATGCCCATGTTGCACATAATATTTTCAGCTGGATTAACAACCATAGACATCCAACTTCCTCCCTGCCCCCCACAAACAAAAATATTTAAGTGTAGGAAATACATAAATAGATAGATAGATAGATAGATATCATCAAAATTAGTCAAGTGTAGCTTGCTCAATTGGTAAAAGTGAGGTGTTCATGCAACCTCCACTAGGGTTCAAATCTCACCAATAACATGATGTAGAGCCTTTAAGCAGACATTCAGCTTTGTGCCAGACTATGTAGCATTCGGGCCAAAATAACATGACCTTGTTCCTGGGTTTTCCATCTAATGAACAGGTTTCTCTTTTAAAAATATATATCAACAAAATGAATGTTCATTTAACAGAATTCAAGCCGATGGATAGTATGCAGTGTTCTTGCAAGAATGCACCAGCATAATCTCAGGACAGGCATGCAACAATGCAATCATGGTTATGTCAAGTTCAGGACAGGCATGCAACAATGCAATCATGGTTTATGTCAAGCTATGGACAAGCGCAGCAATAATTAGGAAGGCTTTTACACAATACAGGTTTGCATCAGTATTCTAAAATCAAACAACTTGGGATACCGCCTAGTGCATTAGCACTAATTAAGGACCATCATAATGAAGGAATTAATCGAGATTGTGAAAATCCAACATTTGTGCAGTCCATTCTGTCAAATCATGTGCTTATCCACTGAAGGATAACATCAGAACATACAGTTTATATGATAGAAAACAAAGGAGAAACGTCTTTCATTGACAAAAGGAAGTCAATGGAACTTGTGAAAGCCAAGGTTTACAAAACATCAAGACAGCACCTAGGATATTTAAGAACTAAATCCATTCAGATTTAATCAAGGTGTATATAAACATATAAAATAATGCCAGCTTAAGGGAAGAATGAGATAAACGCTATAATAGACTAAATGTTCACCACAACCCATGAGCATAGAACATTAAGACATATAAGATAAGATAAGATAAGATAATTGTATTAATGTCCACTGAGTGACCACAAATAGGTCGATGGGACTAGAGGATACATCCAGTAAGAGTACAATGTGATGGATGTACCAGAACTCGACTGTCTAATCACACATTTGTACTTATAATTTAATAATGATGTCGTTGAAGAATTTGCGGTTATTAAAATGTCTGATGAGTAGAAGTGTCACATGGTTTATGTCTTGATGTTAAGATATTTTAACTACACTCATATTTAGAATCAAGTATGTGGGGGTCAACCTTTCATGATGAGTGGATGAGCTTTAATGATTGGGTGCTCCAATTTTGCAAAGTGAACTTAACATTAAGTGCAAGTCATCTCTATGTTATGAGTGGTCAAAAAGCTTTTCCACCCTACAGTGCTTTCTAAGGCAGCACTTTGGGAAAAGGATTCCATTAATTTTGGTATGTGTTTTTCTTGTCTTTAGAGACTAACAACCTAGTTTGTATCTCTCTGTTACCTCTATGTTAGTGCTACCTCCTGGATCTGCACACAAGATAAGTCTAATCTTTCCAGGTACAAACCCTAGGGAAACTCTTGGAAGTTCTATCCACTATAACTTCAGTAGGACCTCCCTTCACATTAGGCCGGCTCTCCTCCACCACAAGGGGGGATCCCTAGATGAGATTGCCAATCTGTCCTGAAAGCTCAGATAACTAACAGCAGATTTAGCAAAACAAAACTTTAATATCCAAAATAAATATGTGATGGTGGAATCAAGTAGATGAGTGCCTTATCCATTGGGTGAAGGAGTCCAAGACAATTCTATGAAATGGAAACCCGATTATGAAGCATATCAAACCAATAAACATGCAATAAGCAGCAGTATTTCCATCTATAACAGACCTGCATTGCAATTTCAACCAACGTACTAAGCTCAAAAATATACTATAGCTGAAGGGAACAATTGCCATCCAATATTAAATTGACAGAAAATTTATGCAATGTACAAGAATATACTGAATAATAAACAATTCAAAGAATGATTATATTACAATGACCCTCATGACGGTGTACTTAATGCATTGACTACTCACAAGGCGAACGGGTATGTACCCTTAGACTTTTCATTAGCATACAATTAGTAGTAGTAGTAGTATATTTACGTTTATGTTTGCTAAATTGCCACCCTCCCAAGGAATGCTTTGTCCTCAAAGCATAATAAATAGGATTCTCTCTGGCCAATCAAGCTATCTTCCTAGGATCATCTTCGTGTCTGTCTAGTTATAGGGACTTGACTTGGTTCTCACTGAGCACTAGAAAGGTTCCTTTGTAGGATGTGTGTCATGTCTTGAAGTCTTTGGACTTGTTTGTTGAAGGTGAACCCTTCATGATTCTTGGGTGCATACTTGACTTACCACCAATGACGTATGATTTTACGTGCTTAATTTGCTTTTTTCCTTGGTGGTGATTCACCTTTCTTGAGAGTGGAACTTCGACACCATATAATTTGTAGCAATGACCCTGTCAATTAAACTCCATGAATTGTTCTTCAAGATTTGTGGTATAAGAGCCTAGTGGACCTAGACAACTAGTGATCTATCCATTAACTGGCAGATGTTCACATACGAATGGTTCACCTAGTGATCCAAGAAAACTAGTGGCCTATCCATTAACTAGTGGATGTTCACAGATGATTTTCTTAAAAGATTTCATGACAATGAAGAAGATGACACCTTTACCAGGGTTACTCATTTACTACAAACAGGAACAATATATGGGTATACACATGAATGGGTATACAGATGATCAGTTATTAAAATTGTATGTTTCAAAATTAAAACCCATCATACGCAGTGAGCTAAGGCTATCAAAACGTAAGAATTTGGTGGAAGCCAGAAGCTTGGTAAAGATGATTGAAAGAAAGTTTAATACTCGATATGAGGTGGCCCCTAAAGTCTAGAAAAAGACAACTAGTTATAGTGCATCAAATCACTACAACAACACTCAAAATCAATACTCGGAAAGAGAAAAGGATAAAAGGAAGGAAAACAATCATCGTCGAAGTGGTAAGAACTAGATCCTCAGTCATAGATGTGAAGACATGTCATTACACTACTATACAATAGTGGATGGGAAGCAAGTGGAAGTACTGAACCCAAAAAATGAAATCATTGTAGCATACAAATCAAATCCAGACAATAACGAAAACCACAAAAATATCGGTATCATCTATTTCATGCATACCGCCAAATAGTAATGATGATGACGTGTTGCACGGGGAAGTTTACTCAAAAAAACAAAACAAAAGAAGTACCCACAAAATATGTTCGACCTCATCTTAGAAAGATTGATGAAATCAAGGTTCCAAGGAAAAAGGCACAAAAAATGACAATTCCACCAATAATTAACATAAAAAATCACGGCCTCTAACATTGAAGCTCAAGGAAATTGCAAAAAATAGGGAACTGGCAATCCCCATAGATTCTGGCAGTACTCATAATTGCATAAACATCCATGCCACTAAATAGTTAAACCTTTTTGTGTACCTCACGAAGGACCTTATTGATAAGATTGTTGATGCACACCAAGTCGACAACTTAGGACGATGTCATAAAGTACATGTTCAAGTACAAGAACTAGAACTACAATAAGGATTATATGCACTACTCCTCGAGGGGATGGATATGGTGCTAGGTGTAGAATGGTTGATAACTTGATACAATTGGGCACTTAAACCACAAACCTTGAAGAACAGTTCATGGAGTTTAATTGGAAAGGCCAACATTATAAATTATATGGTATTGAAGGGTCCACTCTCAAGAAGGGTGGATTACCATTAATGACAAGAGTACAAAAATCCCATACGAAAACAACAACAGAAGCAAGGAAAGTATGTATCCACAAGCCTTCAAGGTATTACGTCAAACAACCAAGTCAAAAAGCTTCAAGGTATGATACATATAATATTAAAGAACCTCGCCAACACTTTGAAGAAGGAGCAAGTCAAACCCCCCAAAACCTAACAAGGGCAAGTATGATGCCGCCATAGGAACATGCTAACCTAGAGAGAATCAAAGTTATTATGGTTTGAGGACAAAGCAATCCTTAAAAGGGTGCCAATGTAACAAATAATAAAAAAAAGTAATATTAATAATAACTGATAATAATAATAAAATATTAATATTAGTAATTGTTATCACATATATATTGTAGTTGGGCTACTATGTTGCAGGATATGGATTTTCTCTATATTTTTCTGAGCCATACATCTAAGTCACAAGGTTCGCCGAACCTAAACCTCCAAGTTCGAAGTTCGGCGAACCTAATATTTTTTTTAAATTCGTTGAGGTTCGGCTCTGGTTCGAGCACATTTTTGGCGGGGTTTTCAGTTTTTCAAGGGATAGGGTCTCCACGAACTTCTCCACGAACATCTCCAACGACAACAAACTCTCGAGCAACATCTCGACCCTCTACGTGTTAGCCCGAGCCGCCAATGAATATTTTGATGATTGGAGCGTCGACTGTCTGTGAATCGTGATTCAACCCAAGCCACCAAGAAATACAAAACCCTCACGCGTCGGCTTTAACTCTAACCTCTGTCAAATGGTCTGCGAGTCCACTGGTCCGCGACTCCGCGAGCAACATTCGACTTCGCATGTTCGGCTCTCTGGTGAACCCGCGGCTATAGTGGAGGTAGAGTCCGAACCCGTTGGTTAACCACCAAAGGCAGAGGCGTAGAAGGTAGAGGCAGCTACGTTCGCGGAGGCAGCAGAGCAATCAAACCCAGAAGCGGAAACAACATTCAGGGCCTTCATTCAATAGTAGATGCAGAGTATTTCCTTGACATGAATGAGATCTCCTTGTTCGTTCAGATGACTTTGGTGATGACATAGTTCATTCAAGCAGAGCAGTAGAGATAGTACACAGCTCACAGATGGGCACATCAGATAGAGACATGTATATGGTGAGATCAGGTATATTGCTTCTAGGTAGGATTTTGCTCTCTGATGTATATTAACACCTTTGACTTATTGTGCTATGATTATGGTGACCTATGCTTATGATATGTTTTACTGATGCTTAACTTGTGCTGAGAGTGATCAGAGAATCTGATGTTGAAGACCATTGCTTATGCCATGCTTACACAAACTTTAGTCTATATTGCTATGCTGGTTCCATATGTCATTTGTCTCCATCCATCTAGTTTCATCCATGATTGATTTATACCATGACTTATAACTGAGACCTTTGAGATTGAAGATCCTTTTCCCCACTTTGACCCCTATGCATGATGGACTCCATGTTTTTTTGTGTCTCTAGCTATGAAGTATGTGGCTTGAACAGTGTGGTCAAGTTCATCGGATGATTTTCCTTTAGTTCTCAAAACAAGTGCTCCTACCAACAGTGTTTTTAGACACTTAAGCATCGAAACACATAAATGCTATATCTAAATGATGCAAAAGGCAAGCTGCGATTAGTAGTGCTTTTAAGCGTTAATGCCTATATATAAATGTTATAAAACTAGTCAATGGCCAAAGGATGAGCACTCATCCATTATATGATGTAAGGCTCATTTGTCTCTACAAGACAACAGGGTGAGGCAAACACGTCAAAGCTATGGATGCTCGCTGGCAGTGGGGCTAGGCCTTAGTCATTTTCTAGAGCCCAAAAGGTTTTCCAAGGCACCTTCCTTTATAGGCTGGCTAGCATCTTGTGTTAAAGTTAAATGTTGTAAATTGTTCGATCTTGTTAAAAGGATACTTGCTAGAGCCTAAACGAAACAAGCCCAAGTACTTTATCCATTTGTGAGACACCACCATCCCCCATTGTTATATGTCATGCATATGTCACTGTGGTTGTGTGTATTTGTTGTCATTCGAAGAGATCACATGGTCAAAGTCAACTAAAAGTCATCACCCTTTTACCTAAGCCTTGTTTTCCACCTTCCCCTGGCGTTACCAAATTAATTAAACTTTGTAAGTATGGCATATACAAGGGACTTCCAGAAGATTAAAAGATTGTTCAAAGACATAGGTATATTTTATTAATTATTATTATTATTATTATTGTCACCATGATTATGATTAGTATGCTTTAAGTTGGGTTTTAATATACATCTTGGAGCAGTTCTTACCTTGGATGCATGCAAGATCAATTTAGTTCATCATCTCACCTTCAGTTTGAGTATTTTGACATGGTTAACCTAGTTGACCAAGTCAAACACGGCTCCCAATGCAGTGACTACAAAAATCAATAGTAGTTATATTTGCTCCAGACATGCCTAGGACTAATACTACAGTCTTAGTTTTCATCAGATGGTCACAATTATTGAGTTTCAGAGTTTATTACTATTTTTTATTGACTCTGCCATTATTTTTATGAGATGATTATATTTTTGGCATTTCAGTGGATCAGTGGGTATGAGTAGTCACCAGTACCATTCTACCATGTCTCCGGACACTTCTGTGTAGTCAGTCTGCCCCAGTTCTCAACCTAAAGAAAGTTATGATGATTTTTATTGTTTTCAAAGGTTGTACCACTGAAAATGAACTATGGAAATCACTGATGAAATCGATTTGGCTTGTGTGGTCAAGGAAGTGGCAAGGAAATGCTTCACAGTTATTGAGTTTCAACGTTTATACTATTTTTTATTGACCTTGGCCATTATTTTTATGAGATGATTATATTTTTGGCATTTCAGTGGATATGAATAGTCAACAGTACCATTCTACCATGTCTCCAGACACTTATGTGCAGTCAGTTTGACCCAATTCTCAGCCTAAAGAAAGTTATGATGATTTTTATTGTTTTCAAAGGTCGTACCACTAAAAATGAACTATGGAAATCACTGAGGAAATCGATTTGGCTTGTGTGGTCAAGGAAGTGACAAGGAAATGCTTCCAGATGATTTATTATGGCTCTTTGGACATCTCTTCACTAGTTTCATTCAATTTCATGTACCGGATTATTTATTTGGCTCTTCTAGGGAGGATGTCCCCCATGGGGCGCACCTCACCTTGGTCATCTAATGTATTTCATTGATATATCTTATGTCATGATGTTGTATTGGGGCCTAGGGTGAATTGAGCCCCTAAGGCACCCCCCTTGATGTATTATCATATTATATCCTAGCACTATGATGTATTACGCCTCACTTAGGCGTCCTTCGGCAAAAGTGTGCCCCCATTTGCTCCAGCACAAGCAAGAAGTCCACTAGAGATGGAAGAAGATTGTTTTTGGGTTGTAGAAGATTGTTCTGGGTTCACTATTGTTGGAAGACTTCTCTCTTTGGCTCTAGGTTTTGTCTAGAGCTTGTCTATCTTTCTATGAGAGAGTTTTAGCTCTTCATTGTATTGACATTGTACTTTGTTGACGAATCTATACTGAAGAATTTCTGCTGGGGTTTTCCCGTGAAAGGGTTTTCCCAGGATAAATCCTTGTGTATATTGTTGAATGTGTTTCTTTTAGTGATCTTTATGCATGCAATTATTATGATGTGATATGTCAAATTGAATGAAAATCTAATATAATTGCTCTTAAGTCAAAATTTCAACACCAGGTCCCTGTCTAGCCCACATTTTCTTGTGTGGAGCCACATTTGTCAAATCTGGACGTTGTTCCTCGTACCTCACGGTATATCGGAACCCCCTCGCCGTAATCCATTCATCATTAATAAAATAAAACTAACCAAGGTACACTTGCACAACACTTTCTTTTATAGCATTATTTGACTCCACGTCACTAGTCTACAATCTTCACTTTCTGCTTAAATCAATTTATGTGTTGTGAATGCGTTAACTTCATATGTTGTTGAAGTTATTTAATTCTTTGCAAGTCTTGTTTTAGTAATCATTTCAAACTCCTAGATTAACTCTAATCTACATAACTTAGCTTCAAGCCTTAGTTTTTCTTTCTTAGGGACCACCTCCCTTGGTTTCGCTAGGAGTTGGCCTAAAATGGAGGAGTTAAGTATCCAGTGACAACACTTGACTCGTGACTTTTCCCCACGGACGCACCCAATGGCTTGAAGATTTATGTCACGTTAACCCTAAGGTGCATATCCGACGGCAACATGTCCCAAAATCCAACAATTTATTAATCAAAACTTAAGTGAATGCGGTGAAGGGTCTAGTCAAGATAACTCTTTTAACTTTGTCGGTAGACCCTGAGATCCTATAAACACTATCATGGGTACGACCCATAATGTTTCTTAGTCTCAAACTAAGAAACCAGACATGCTAGTTTTGGGCTACGTGTCCCGTGTCCGCGTGACGGACACGGACACGCTGACAGAGCATATCTGACATGTCTCTACAGCGTGTCCCGTGTTCGGACATGCATGTCTCGTGACTGTCACTACGTGTCCCAAAAATAGGACATGCAAATTGAAAAAAATATGGCTGGGCCCTCTTTAAAAACAAATTTTCACTTGTATTTTGTCATTTGCAAATGTTGAGAGAGCTCAAAGAGTGGTTTTTTTTGCAGGTGAAGAAGAATTGAAGGCTTGATTCTGATTTATATTGAATATTTATAAAAAATTGGAGCTATGTCTATATTTTTAAATTTTAATATATATAATTTTTTTTAAATATATATATATATATATAATGTGTCCTACATGTCCTGATTCCCGCGGTCACCGTGTCTGTGTCGGACACTCAAATCCTCGTGTCCTTCGTGTCCCATGTCCCCATGTCAGGTGACTTAGGTCTCAAATGAAGCTAGTCAAAGATAGGAGTGTGGATCCTTGGGAAATAGCTGAGAGTCTAACTCAAAAATACACCCAAAAAGATATAAGGAGAGCAATGCAATCTGGCAATGTGACAACCTATCAAAAGCAAGGTAGAGCAAAAGAAATGCAAATGCAAAAAGGAAATGCAAGATTTCCTCTTGGAGTTACTTAACCTAAGCAAGTTGTGGAAGCCACTAAGCCTTGAGGTTGTGAAAGTCATTGCATGTGAGTTAGAGACTTTGGACATTGACTTAACCCAACACTTTAACAAGGCACATGTTTTTGTCCCCCTCTTAGAGTTGATGAAAGTGCCTATTTTGAAGTCGCAGGCCAAGAAGATTCTAGGTCTTGAAGAGATTGTTGAGGAAACCAATGAGGATGCCCATGTAGTCTTGAAAACAATGAACAAAGGGGGAACAAATGGAAGTAATAACCCTTTCCTCCTATCATAAGTGATGAATGGTATCCTATTACACAATTGCATTTTAAATTTGAGAGCTTTCACTGATGATATGCCTTTGATAGTCATGAATCAATTAGGCCTTGAGACCACTGACCCCTATCATTATGTTTGTGCCTAGGTTCTAGGGAAATCAAAGTCTTAGGTTTGATCAAGGACTTAAAGGTCAACTTAGATGTGCATCCGTCTTAATGGATATTCTTGTGATTGGTGTCCCGACTTCTTGTGATATGATTTTATTAAGGAAGCGGGCCACTAGTTTGGGAGGTAGTTTTCAAATGGATTTATCTTATGCTACTATCCCAACATGTGAAGGAACATTTGTTCCTTTGCATTCTGAGCCACCCAAGAAATATCATGTGGAGGATTGGGAAGAGCCCGTGAATGATTTAATTTGTGTTGTTGATGGTGGTCGAGGGAACTTTGAGATCCTAACCCATACTTTAGCCCCAAGAGTCAACACTAAAATCGAAGAATAATTTAATGAGGAAAATATTGATAAAAGTGAAGAGCCTAAGTTAAGAAAGGTAAAGAATTGGAAAATGAACTTTGATGGAGCTTACTCTATAACAATTGTTGGTGACATTATCAGTTATGCTTATTGATTTGAATTTGACTCTACCAATAATATGGCTAAGTATGAAACTGTTGGAATTTGTGCAACTTCAGAAGCTATTCTATTGTACTTGTATTGTACCTCCTACGGGAGTTGAACTTGTCGTACAAACCCTAGAAAGAACAATGTAAACCTTGGGGTGAAAAGCTAGCAATAAAAATAAATAAAATAAAATTATAAAAAGGTTTTTATTGCTCCCTCAAGAGAGAAGTCGGCCCCATTAATTTTTCCTAGTGGAAAATCAGTATAAATAGGAGGTGCCCCTCTTCATTATTCCATACAGCAGCACAAGTGAAGTGCACAGTTTTCTGAGAGAGAGAGAAGTTTGCATACACTGTAGAAGAAAACTGTTTTCAGGGTTTCTATCTTTGGAAAGCATTTCCATATTTTTCTTTTTCTTTCTTCATTGTACTCTGATCTCAGAATTATTATCTCTAGACGAAGGTTGTTGGGTTTTCTCCCAATTTGGGTTTCCTAGGTGAATAATACTTGTGTAACGTGTTATTGTTCTGTGCTTTGTCTATCTTCTAGCGATCCTATTGATAAATGCAACTAAGATATACTACTATAATCTTAAGAAAATCCAACAGAAACCTTACTCCTAGACCTTGAATTAGCAACAGACATGAGTATAAATATTTTGGAGGTTATAGGTGATTCTGATCTAGTGGTTTCACAAGAAAAGAATCAATTCACTACAAAGAATGGAAGGTTGAAACCAGTGTTACAAATATCTCCAATTTCTCTCGATATTTCCAATTTCTCCTAAGTTTCATTTTGTCGATTTGTCCGATATTTTCATAACTCTTTAGGTCTAAGTTTATTTTTGCCGATATTTTCCGATAACTCCCAATACTTCCAATAAGTTTCTTTCCAAACCCTCGGCGATATATTCCTTGACACGATATTTGCAACATTGGTTGAAATGCTATAGACATGCTGTATGGTATGACATTGAATAATTTGATGCATTTTCAATTAAGGCAGTTCCTAAATAACAAAATGTGCTAGCCGATGCCTTGGCTGTGGCAGCTTCAACCCGTCAGCCAAAGTTTAATTAATGTATGATGTAACTGTTGTTGGTGTTGTAGCTGTGTGAGGCATCCTCACACCAAGTCGGCCCAAAAGGAATTAACAAAATAATATTTATTATGCCAATAAAGACAAGTCAGCCCAAGCAAGAAAGACAAGTCGGCCCCAGTGAAAAAGTCAGCAAAAAATCAAGTATAAATAAAGGTGACGCCTCGTTCATTTGATCCATCAAGCAAGTTCGCTCTAAATCAACAAGGAAGTGCACAAGAGAGAGAAGGCGGCTAATTTTGGGGTTTCTATCTTTGGAGAGTTTGTTCTTGAGTTTATCTTCAGCTGATCTATGTGATCACTCTTGTATCTGGTTGTTTGCTAATGTACACTGTATCTTGAATTGATATCTCTATAAGAAGGTTACTGGGTTTTCTCCCATGTGGTTTCCCATGATAAATCTTTGAGTCTTTTGTTTCTGTGTTTTGGATATTCTTTCAGTGCTCCTTATTTATATTCCGCTGCAAATAAGATTGAAAATATACTGCTATATTAAAAACTAACAGCTGTGTTCCTCTTCCTCATACTTTGGAGTTGTTAAAAGCTTCATCCAAATGAACCTAACATAGCTTTTCATTTATGTGAATAAAAACTCATTCAACGAATTTAAAATGCTATCTTTCTCATCAAAACAGATTTTCCAATGCCCTACCTCCCACTTTATCTAGTGAATGGTGATGTAAGCGAACACTCTCTCCACAGTCCAGTGTCTTTACCATATACCTGAAAAGAAACATGTAATAGTAACACAATTCACAAATGGATCAATATTATTAAAAATTTTATCCTTGTGGAACAGTATCTACAAGCCACCGAAAGGAACAAGTTTTGTATTCTTCAGTATGTCCAATATCATAGCCTTGTGACCTTCAGACAATTTGACATTTTAAATGCAACAGAACATCTTAAAATGTATTATATGGACCTTCTGAAAGAGTAAGCTTACCATCCATCCAAACATTTTGCAGTAATGACTGCTTCTTGGCAAATAAGATGCTCTGGTGTGTGTTTATCTCCCTGAATAGACACAAATCAAACTAGTTGACATTACATGCCAAAAACAGTTTAAAAATTTTACTTTTTTCAGATGATATAGAGTATCCCTGCTCTGCATCATTTACTTCATACAGAAACTATCTTGTATGCAAACAACAAAATGTATATAATCCAAAAGTAAAGAAATGAAAGCAAACTTAAAGTCATAGTCAGCATCAGGGTCTGAAATGACTGAGCTACCATTCTTGAGAATTACCTTAATAATAATATGATCATTCACTGAGAAGGTGCCTTGACCTCCAACTTGATGACAACAATCATCATCACTATCATCAGAGCAGTTGAGTTCGCCCTGCAAATTGATATAAAATTGCCTATTGCCGCAAATCAGCACGAACAAATGTCAAACCTATTGCACTGTAATACTGTCAACTAACAACTTATCTTCTACATTAAATGCATGGGCCCAAGATATTACTAATAAGGGACATGCTATACAACATGGAAACTGGGAAATTGACATCAGACTATTCTTAAGCACAAATGAATAAAACCATTTTGTACAGGAAAACACTCAGCTAAAAAAATGTTTATGTTAGCATTTTATAGCTCGGAGGTACTCCTGCATTAGTGGCCTAGGTGCAGAGTCCAAGGTGACATGGAGTCTCATTAAATGTCATTAGGTGACTTTACTAAAGTGTATTTATTAAAGTACCTTTTTTATGTGACTTTATGATTTAAAAGTGAGTTGCACTTTATTATGTTTATAAAGTGACTTTAACTCATAAAGTGTACTTTATAATATTTAGGGAAAAGTGACTCTTCGAAAAGAAAAGATTTAGTATATAGTTCGCTTAAGGAATTTAAGTGAACATGAGATTAAATCCCACCCTTAGATCTTGAGCTCAAGATCTATTCTCAGCCGTGGAATTCAAAAGGTCAAGTAAGTTACACTAATGAGACGATAAAAGAGGCTTGAGACTTCATTCCCAAACATTTAAAAAGAGAATTTTTGGTGGGGTGCATTCCAAGAGGAGAGGAGAGGAAGAGGCACGAGTTCCAAGGAGAGAGAGGAGTCTCTTCGAGGGCACGAATTTCTATGCAAAAGAGTAAGTGTTGCTAAGCTAAGTCACCGCGTTCGCCGATTTTCCAGCTTGAAAATCGAAATTCGTCGATTTTCATGGGAGGGCGAATTTTATGGTTAAGTTCACCAAATTTCATCCCTTACATTTACCACTAGACTTCCATTCTGCGCGAAACTTCATTGCCTCCCTACAGTCGCACCTGCTGTCACTAAATCGCTGTGAGAAATCAAAAATCAAGCCAGCCTTGTGCTTCGGCCGAAGCCCCAGACCGGAACTGGTTAGTGGGGAAACTATTTCCGTGGAAAAACTATTTCGTGGGCCTGTCGCAAACTGTTTCACATTCATGAGAACTGGTTTCGTAAGCAAACAAGATCATGGGCCCGTCAATGATGCAAATCCTTTTCATACTCATATTATTTAAATGAATGGGATTATAGTTGCGTTTTCTTTACGTTTCCTTTAGATTCGATTAGTTTATTGATGTTAGGTTAATTTTTTTATTATTTCTAGGTTGCTATAGTTTAATGTTTACATTATTAGTTATCTATTTTTGTGAGGCTAGTTGTAATAATTTTAATAATCTTATTTTTAAAGCTAATATTATAAATATTAAAAGCGTAATTCATATTATCATCTATATTAATTTTATTACAAATATTATATATCTTATTATTAGCACTAACATTACACTAAAATTATAATTTATAACTAATATTAACATTAGGATTATTAGAACTAATACTAATATTAACATTAAGATTATTAGTAATTACTAACATTACACTAAAATTATAACTAATATT
>LPNX010434271.1:0-25709 GCA_001517045.1 Pseudotsuga menziesii
GCGTTTTGAGGGCTTCTATCTAGCACATGAGTAAAAAATCAGGTTTTCATCGCCAAATTTGGCCAAAAAGTGTTACCCATCTTCATGGAATCACCCGTAAGTGACAAGCCCAAGATTGGCCTCCATATTCAATCCTTCTTCACTTCCCTAATTAATCAATATAATACAAATGTGGAGAGACACATAAATCAATGATGGACACACAAGCAAGTTGATGTCCTTCAAATTTGGTAACAACTTCACATGAGAGTATCTCTAACACAAAATCCCCTTGAATGGAACTAACACATCAATGATAGAGATATCCACACACACATATGCCATGCAAGAAATTTATATTTGTATATGTTTTTGGTTCTTTTTATCATAATGAGCTAATTTAAGGCATGAGAATGATCTATGATGCAAGTAGGATATGAAATCACGCTAGTGAAGTGCCTTGTAAGACGTATTAATGTGTTGAAAGAAGAGGTAGTATACAACAATGAGAGTCATTGGGAAGTACCTTGAGTGTACATAGTGGCCAAATAAGATAAGACAATATGGGAGGAAAGAGGAAGATGATAAAAAACTCTAGATTCTAAGATAAGGGAATCAATGTAATGCAATGTACAGTAGCTCTATACTTATCACTCCACTAGATATTAAGAAAAAATAACTCTCTAGTTAGCATTGGTAGGGATTGCTTGTCTCAAAATTTATGCAACTAAATATCCTCATGGATTCGCTACCACCTCACCATGAATACAAAGGATTCAAATCAAGAGCATACGACTCAAAATAATCTAATTCCTCGTCTAAGTTTCAAGATTCTATATTTTACATAGATCCATAAGATACAAGGGAGGAAATCGGTGCAATGCTAGAGAAGTAGACACATAACACTACATGAGGACAAGTGGAATATTGGTCATATTCAGGTTTTTGGTGACTCTTTACTTACGATCATTAACAAGTGGAAAATTGGTCATATTCAGGTTTTTAATGACTCTTTAATTACGATCATTAACAAGTGGAAGTAAGAGGCTAAGTGGAATGCAAAGTGTGGAACTTGATTTTTTTTCAAATTTAATGGTATTTAAATTATTTTATTTCATTAATAAATCAATCAATAATTCATGCCAAAGTAATGAAAATGTAAAATTTTGAAATTTAATCATTTTTAAATTATTTTGTTTGATTAATAATAAATTAGTAAAAGGGGGATTTATCTCCATCCAAATCTTCCTAGCTATAAATAAATTATAATATCTAATATTTTATGAAATTATTTTTATTTTGTAAATAATATTAGATAATGAATTTGGAAAAAACTATGGATAACATCATATGATAGGAACTAAACGCATGCAAATTTACTTTTGGATCCGAAGGTATAGTATCCAAACTTTCTCCAAAATTACGGCCCAAATAGTGATGTTATGACAAGCTTCACTTTGTAAATAGTGATGTTATTGCAAGTTGCACTTTGTAAATAGTGATTTTATGGCAAGTTGCACTTTGTAAGTGACTTAGGACAATATACAATCCTCAAAAATTTATAACCTATGAAATACTTAAAAGTACACTAGAATATAGGCCTTTCTAGCAGAAAAATAACTCTCATGAAATATCTCTAGAGAAAAACAGGAAGACCAAGTCCTTCCTTCAAAATTTAATTAACATCATGATTATGCTCTTTGTAGACATGTTCAAAGGCAATGTGATCGAGCTGAGTATCTACTTTTTTTATATGAATAGACAATCAGGAGAGGGAGGTATTGTTAATTTGGGAAAGTCTTTCCATCAAATTATTCACCAAAAAACTGAATATGACCAATATTCTTCTTGAGAGCATGCTTCAAAAGATAACACAACATATAATTCATCAGTATTATTAGTACCCATGCCATGATTATCATTTAAATGGAAACGATCCTAGGTAGGAATGTTAAGAACAAAATTCACTCCAACCATAAGACATGGATCCTAGCAAGCACCATAAAAAACCATGCTATAAAAGTGTCAATGTGTAGTTCCTTTAGTATCCCGGGACCTTTTGAAAGGGATACAAACAAAAATTAATATAATTTTGACCAAATATGAGCTACATAATTATAGGGAGGGACAAATTTCTCTTTAAATATCATATTATTCCTCACAATACAAACCCCCCAATGAGTTAAATCAGGAAGGGCCCTCCCCTTTTTAAGTTCCATATTTTGAAACCAAGTAAAGAAACAAGAAACCGAAGAGTTTCACTACCAATGATATTGGAGATCAAGGAATCCTTCCAAACTAGACCAAATCTAAGTTATGTAAGAAAACTATAAGAAAATATGTTCATTAGACCAGTCATGATCTTTTCACAACATAAAAATAACAAGGTCAAATTTACCTCTTCTTTGCAATTGATCCCAAGTCAAAACATTACCATTAAGAGCTAGACACATTAGTAATTGTGTCTTAGTTGGAACTTTGAATTCCCATATTTTTCTCCACCGCCATTATGATTCTCCATATTCTGTGATTAAAGAGGAGTATCCCTATTTTGTAGAATAGGTACCCCCGACCTTATTGAAAATCCAAATTAGTTCATCCTCGTCATTTGAAAATATGGTATGATATTTACACAATTCAGAAAGGAATTGATTCCAAACAAGAACCATATGTGACTCAAGAACCAATTCACCATCTGACAACCACCCATGTCTCTAAAGTGTTGACATTTCTAGATTAGCCATCTAATTAAGCATTGCTTTATTGATAGCCGACAAGTGATTGATACTATTTTTAGGGAGGAATACATTTCTATTACATCCCATTATAACATCATATCTCACTTGAATTTGTTTTCCATCCCCAACATTCCAAGCTAAATATGACCCTAGAATAGGGAAATAAAGAGCTATTACCTTCCACTAGTTGGAGACATTCTCTATTATTTTTATTTCTCTTCTTATCCAATCAAGAATGGTACCAAGTTCTATAAATTTTTAGACACATATCCTTTTCCAGAGACCCTCTGTGATAATTACATTTGACAAGTAATTAGAATCTATTGAGAGATTAAAAAAACATGAGTATCCTTAATGCCCCAACCCCTGAACAATTTAGGAACAACTAGCTTTTTCCATCTAACCCAATGAGTACCTTGTATTCATGACTACCATGCCAAAGTAAATTAAAGTAGGATTTTCTAATTTTCTCCAAAACCCCTTTAGGAATGTGAGCCAAGGTATTCCAACACATAGGGATAGCTTCAAGTATATATTTAACCAGGATCAACCTATCACCATGAGAAATCCACGTGTTACACCAAAGAGAAATTATTCTTTCAACATTGTTAATCATTCATAGCCATTCATTCTTCAAATAACAATTGGGTTTGAGGATAAAACCTAGATACTTGATGCCACCATCCAACCTATGTTGTTGAAAAGGTAAATCATTATGGAAGGAAGAAATATGTTCTTCAAATAGATTGATAGTATAAAGAGTTTATTTTCCTTCATTAATTTACATCCTAGTTGCACAAATATTTAGGTGGAGAATATAAATGATAGTGATCCCATCTCTAACTAGACCAAAACAAAATAGTAATACATCATCTACAAATAGCATATGTGAAAGATTCACATTTATCCCTAACTAAATACCATACAATGTCCTCTTACCTATAGCATCAATAATGTATCTACTAAGGAATTCAACTACCAAAAGGAAGAGACGTCCAAACAATGGGAAACCTTGCTTCAATCCCCTCGTAGCCTTGAAAAAGGAATAGGATAATCCATTAATAAGACCTACACATTTAGTTGATGACACACATCCCATAATTCACCTAACTAGAGGTAGGGTGAATGTTAAATGATTGAGTAAAAAATTCAAATACATCAAAGATACTCTATCATACACCTTTGATAAGTCAAGCTTAAGCAAAATAGTAGGAACCTACTCATTTTTAAAGTATGTATGCCCTCTTGAGTGAAACCAATTGATTCATGAATTTGTCTTCCATCTAGGAAGCCAAAATATAGTCGAATATGATAGGATTTAATCTAACTATAGTAATCTTAGAAAGGATCTTATATAAACAATTGTGAAGGGATATATGACAAAAATAACCAAAATAAAAAGAGCACCATCCTTAGGAATTAGTTCAATAAAATTATATTTAATATTCTTAGGTACCCTACCTGTATTCCTTACTTATTCCACCACCCTTAGTAAGTCATCACCCAAGAAAATAAAAAACATCAATATAAAACTCAACAGTTCACCCATCTAGGCATGAAATCCTATCCTTTTTAAAAGTACCAAGGATTGAGGAAACTTCCTCTTTGGTCATAGGCATGTATAGTTCTTCAAAAACCTCATCATTAACAATTATAGGAAAATAATATACCACCTTTACTATCTTAGCAATAGTCACTCTATCCAAATCCTTAAAAATATTAGAAAAAAGAGAAACCACCAGGGAAACTAAGCTCTGACAAGCTCTCACCTCATCCCCATTATTATCAGTTATTTCCTATATTTTTTTCTTTTTATTTTTGTGGGATGCATATTGATGAAAAAAAATTGTGTTATTGTCCCCAAATCCAGCCAAGCATCATGTTATTTTAGTCTCAAATCCCTTTCCCTGTCCACCAACAATCTAGTATTTTTAGCTTCTAATTGATTCAAACTAGACAAGTCAACCTTGATAAAGAGTACACCTTCCAAACCATCAATAATCCTTCCAAGAGTTGCCTCAACCTTCTTAATATGAGCATCCCTTTTCCTGAACTGAATAATGGTCCATTCTGAAACTTTCTCTTTAAAATCCTTGAGTGTCGACACAAAATTTTCACAAACCACGGATCCCAACATAGGGTTGCAAAACCTCTGGCTATCCTTAAATAATATTTGAAATATTATTCCAAATCCCACCCCATATTATATTTAAATGAAGCCCCTAATTTGTAGCCATCATGATCTAGTTCAATAACTACAGGAAAATGATATAAGATCCTATTTGTTCCAATCCAAGAGTGATATTGTTGCACCTATTCAAGTAAATCATTGTGGATCAAAAATTTATTCAAATACTTCGAGATACCACTGTGTTGAAGCCTGGAAATTCGCAGGCAGCAACAGTAGGGGATTCTCCCCAATCAACGTTCCCAACTAGCCCATTGACTGTTTGGAATAGGGAATCCATCCGGTTTGCAGTCCGGCTACCGTAGGTCAAATAACAAAACAAAACGGTTTATCAGTTGCGGCTCGGTCCACCAAGTTTTTGTATTTTGACTTAGGAATGAAATGCAAGTGCCTAACTAAATGCAAGGTGATCAGAATGCAAGGAGCTGTCACAACGTGATGCGCAGGTTCTTACCTCTCGTCTTAGACTCACAAGCAACCAAATCACAGACAATAAGAAATAAACTAACTATCTAATCTATCCCTAGGGAGCAAGGTTATCATTTCGGGTGAGTAATACATTCTGCACATGCATTAGGAAGAATCACAGATACCTGATACTTCTTTCAAAACACACGAACACTTACAGATATTTAAATAACCAGATAGCCGATCATTTTATAAACAGCACTTATTACTCACAGTGGAAATATCCCAAAGAATACTGAAGAACATTCATCAAGAACATAGGTTTAGGAAATTAAATACTCTTGCAGTAAATGAAACATAGCTGAAAACGAAATAGTTCCTCTTCAACATTATTCATTGAGTCGCATTGATACATTCCACTTTTCACTCTCTCCAGCAGGAAAAATTGTAGTTTCCTTTGCAAAATGAAATAGTTCCTCTTACAAGCAAACATTTACAAAATTTTCCAGGGAAAAAGCCCTTTCTCAGTTCTTTCTATCCTATTTAAACTATACAGTCAATCTCTTGGGCTTCCCCCCAACGCGTGACCTTGCAGTTCCTCTTCAACGTTTCAGATCCATCTTCAGGACGCTGTGGCTTCCCATTCGTCTGCTGATTAGTAACAGATGGACCTTTCCCTTCTGTGTCTTTGTCTTCATTCGTTTTGTCCCTATCTTCTGTGATCCTGCTAGCTCCGACCTTGCTTCTACTAGATGGTTCGTCTTCCTCCATGCCACGGTAATTTGACCGCTCTCCCGAACCCACCTGCAATCAATCGACAAGCATCATTTATTGGAAGGTGTTACAAACCAAAACATCAGATCCTAACAATTGAACGATTATTCCTCAAGGAAACGGCCTGGTGCATCTCTGGTTCTGAGAAGAAAATCGATCAAGCCTTAGGCGGGAAACTTATGATCGGCAGTCGAAAGGCTTCCACATCGGACATGAAAGATCTTTAAGAGACGCAATGGAGGAAGGGCTAGAAGAACCGGGCAGGTGACACACGGGCGAAAGGCTTTAATCGGACGTTGAACGCATTAGTACTTCGGCAGCCAAAAGAATTTCCTGGTTGCAACGGCGAAATAGAAAAGAGCTAAAATGGTGCGAAAAGGCGGGCTAGAAAGACTTCACATCAGACGTCGGAAAGGTTTGTGTATCGGACGCTAAAACACTATCCTAGCCGCAACGGCGGAAGGGGGAATACTAAGGACACTCGACACCGGCGGGAAACACTTAATCGGAAATCGGCACGGTTTGGACATCAGAAGTCAGATGGATCTCCTAGCCGCAACAACGGAAGGCAAATAAGGATAAGTGTGTGTCGGCAATCGGAGCAATTTACACTTCGGGTGCCAAATCGCTTTGGCAGCCGCAATAGCAGAAGGGAGCAAGATTGGGGCTTCCGATTCAACATAAAAAGACACCTGATTCAAGCAGACTTAAGTGCTTTGAACAAATTCTTAAAGATCAGCAGTAGCCAGAGTCGTTCTTCCTGCGAAAAAGTGGCCTTAAAGGACACAGATTTGACTCCTCCAAATTCACATCTGTGACCCAACACGAAAATCAAACACAAATGATCTCTAAAAACAAACCGCAATATAATATTCAAACTCAACCAAAATTAAAGCAATACCACACGAGATCAAACACTTTAAATGCTAAGGAGGGGCCCAAAATTTAACAAACTTGGGGAGAAAAGTTGCAGCAGCAACAACTGGCGATTACCTGGGGAACCTAGATCTCTGGGTGATTATACTTTTAGCAACAGACTGTTTAACGAGAATGCATCTAATGAATTCTTCCAGCCATATGGATTTCTCAACCGACAGAAGTGTGTACCTTAATCATTGATGATAGCCCATTTTGGGGAGGTGGAAACCAAGACCTTTAAGTCCAGATAACTTTGTTGAGGCCAGAAATGAGTTCATTATTAATTATGTCTTCAGGTAGCTAACAGCATGGACACCATAGGATTGTAGCGGATGGTAAACAACAGTATTCGTTTGTTCCTCGTTCCCATGCCATTTTAGCACTTTTGTGCTTTTTGGACTTTTGTCCCTTTCATCTGAGTCCTCCTGTACGCCTTTCTTACTGAATTTTAATTCAGGATCCTCTATCCCATAGTGTCCTTTTGTGTGAGTGGTGTATTTCAAGTTTCAACTCACAGACGGAGAGGATCTTTTGGCAATTTAGTACTTATGATTCAACTTTTGTTTTGATGTATGATGCTTTCAAAGGAGTTTCGACTCTTTTCTGCCTTTTGGCATTTACTTCTTGGCATGGGATCATTTATATTTAACATACTGTTCACCTTGCTATTTTCCATGGGTCCCCTGTTATCACTCCTGAGAACATTTTAAGTGTGAAGTGGATGGGGCCTCAACATAGTATTCCAGACTCCTCGAATCTGGTTTATTGCACAGGGGTCAAGCAGGACTTCAATGCACACAGAATTCTTCAAGAAAACTGCTATACTGGAAGAAATTATTTCACTTAAACATCAACACACAGTCTGACACCAAAACATTTATCAAACCCAAACATTTCAGATGCACCCCACGCAACTGTAGGTTTACTCCCTTTATTGAAATCAACGAAACAAGCTAAAAAGAACTCAATAAAAACCAACTAAAAACATGACTCAAAAGACAGCTGGGCGAATTATTTATATACAAGATAGAAAAAATCAAACATACTCAAGAAAAATAAGGTTTCAGAACCAAACTGTTCACTGGTAGGTTCTCCTCCCACCCTTGCAGATCTTGCAACTTGTAAGTAGAAGGACCGAGCTTGGCTGCAATCTGAAAAGGACCTACCCACAACTGCTGGAACTTGGTATGTTTTCCTTTCTCATCATGGGGGTGATCCCATTTGAGGACTAAGTTTCCTACTTCAAAGTCTTTGGTCCCAGCTTTATGCTTGTCAAACCATCTCTTGACTGACTCCTGCTGTTGTTTAAAGCGTTCTTTGGCTTTAGATCTGGCTTCCTCTGCTTTCAGGAGATTATAAATTCTTATTTGTAAAATTTCGTCATCCGACCCCCTAGACTCTTGAGCTAGAATGGAAGATGGTAGCATGATATTAGGAGGCAGGATGGCTTCCTTACCGTACACAAGGGTGTAGGGTGACACTCCTATTGCAGACTTAGGGGTGACTCTGTCAGCCCAGAGGGCGTTGGGTAAGGCTGAGTGCCAACTTCTCTGGTTTTCTATTACAGTATTCTTCAGAATCCTAATGAGATTTTTATTAGACGATTCAGCCAGGACATTCCCTTGCGGATAGTAGTTAGCAGAATAATGTAATTTTATCACTTTATCATGAGCAAATGCAGTCAATTTAATTGATGAAAAGTATTTAGCATTATCAAAAACTAACGAAATTGGAACTCCAAACCTGGTCATGATATGATCTTGTAGGAAGCTAATGACTTCGTCTTCGTTTATCTTGCGCAATGGGATAGCTTCGACCCAGCAAGTGAAATAATCAGTTGCAATAAGAATGTACTTGTGTAGCAGGGAAGAATTCGGTTTTATTTCTCCAATAATGTCCAGCTCCCATTGCTCAAATGGTTCCGTGATCATCACAGGCTTTAGGAGCGCTGCTGCGTTAGGCTGTCTTCCACCACACCTTTGACAAATATCACATTTCCTGACATGTGCATGCGCATCTTTGAAGAGTGTGGGTTAATAGTAGCCGGCTCTAAGGATTTTGTGGGTTGTAGTGTCGCTTGAATAATGCCCCCCAGCCAGACCGTCATGTAATTCTGCCATTACTTTCTTTGCGTCTTCTTTCTCTAAGCATCTCAGAAGAACCCCGTCATAATTCTTTCTAAATAATATTCCTTCCACAATTTGATAAGATGTTGATTTAAGCCACAGAGCTCTTCTTTGTTTGGAATTCCAATGTTTTGGTAACAGCCCTGACTGTAAGTAATGTACAAGGTCTCTATACCAAGACTCGAGGGCTGTGAACAAAGGACATACATCCATTACATGCAATTTGGCTTCTTCGTTGTTCCTTCTTTCGGTCATCAATTTGCATAACCCTTGACCTTTCACTATAGAGGTTGGCTTGAATTCAAGGTCGTATTCTTGAAGGGTTGTTACCTAGTTGCCCCTCCTTTCTCCTAACTCTTTCTGTATGAGAAGGGATCTTACGGCTGGGTACGGGACTATTACCTTGGTTCGATTTTTTAATATATAAGGCCTGATTTGTTTTGCTGCCTTAAATACAGCGTAAGCTTGCTTATCAATGGCTGGGTAGTTTAATTCAGCCCCTTATAGCCCAGTGCTCATAAAAGAGATTGGGAACTCATCACCGCCATCCTCCTTTTGCATAAGCACAGCTGCTAATGAATCATCGGATGCAAATGTATACATAATAAAGTCTTTATCAAAGTCTGGACTTTTCAGGGAGGGCGCATGTGCAACAGCAGTCTTGATTTTACTGAAAGCATTCTTTTCAATTTCAGTCCACTTAAATTGTGCATTTTGTTTGACCATCTGCTGCAGTGGCTTAACAGTTTGGGCAAAATCAGGTACAAATCTTCTTACAAAATTTATGATTCCCATAAACGATTGCATTCCCTTTTTATTATGTGGCATAGGGATTTTCTCAATGGCCTTAATTCTTTCTGGGTCTATAGATATACCTCTCTTTGAAACTATGTGTCCCAGCAACTTGCCCTCTGTGACTGCGAATACGCACTTCTTAGGATTGAGGGAGATGCCATATTTTTGGCAGCGTTCGAAGATTTGCTTTAGGTGAAAAGCGTGTTCTCCCCTTTTCTTCGAAAATATTGTAATGTCATCAAGGTATACTACAACACTTCGTCCAATCAGTCCGTGGAAAGCTATGTCCATAGCTCTCTGAAAAGTCGCTCCAGCATTAATCAGTCCAAAGGGCATCCTTCTATAGGCAAAAGTTCCCCATTTGGTCCTGAACGTTGTCTTTAATCTGTCCTCTTCGGCTACCAATACTTGATTGTAGCCAGAGAAACCGTCTAATAATGAAAACAATTCAGAACCAGAGACCATCTGCAGCAATTGCTCCATGGGGAGCACCAGATAGTTGTCTTTATTTGAGGTGCAGTTTAAGTTACGGAAATCCACGCACAGTCTGATCTCTCCTGACTTCTTTCTGACTGGTACAAGATTTGATACCCACTCTGAGTGTCTGACTTTAAAAATGATTCTGGCATCCAATAATTTCTTTACCTCACTTTGGATCAGCGGTTCCAGTTTTGGATGCATTTTCCTCAAGGGCTGCTGATATGGCTTGACTCCCGCCTTGATGGGAACAACGTGTTTGATAATGTTGGTATCGTATTTTTTTAAATCTTGGTATGTCTAGGCAAAGACATCTTTGTACTGTTTGAACAAACTGACAAACCTATCCCTTTCGGCTGGTGAACAACATTTGTCGAGGTTCACAAACTTAGGATCCATCTCAGTCCCTAGGTTTATCAGCTCAAACTGTAGAGTTGAGCTGTGCGTCTTTACATTGGCGGGTCTTCTAAATTTTTCATTCAAGTCAAACATCTTCTCTAACGTTCTGACCCCTCTAGGGATGAAATTGTCAAATTTCATCTCGGCTTGGTGTTCTTCATCATCGATAATCGCTCCTTTGAATACCTCATCATTTGTTAAACATTCTATGATTTGTTGGTCATCATCGAACACCCGCAGATTGGTGATCATGTTCGGTACTGAAGGCCTGAAAAGCAATTCAACAGTACATCGATTATTTGAGGGGACAAGCCTGGCGGCCGAAGTGGCCAATAAGTCAGCTGCTGCATTCCTAATTCTTGGAATTGAAATAATGTTGAATGCATTAAAACATTTAAGCAGGTCCCATACCTCATTCTGGTAAGCTTTCAAGTGAGGGGAAATACAGTGGATTTGATTCCGGATTTGTTTCACAATAATTTCAGAATCCCCAAAAACTTTCAAATTACTTACCTTCAATTCAATCGCCTTCTTGAGTCCTTGCACCAGTGCTTCATACTCAGCTCTATTATTAGTGCACTCAAACTCTAATCTACATGACAGGAAATGTTTATTTTTTTGTGGATCAATAAGGACGCAGCCGACCCATGATCCTTCTAAGGTCTTCGAGCCATCAAAAAATAAAATCCAAAAATCACTAACAACTGAATGTAAATCTATTCCTACAGCTAAGTCTACTATTTTACAATCAATCTCATCATCCTGTGAGAATCGAAGGAGATCAGGCTGGGTGTCAGATGGGTTGCTGGCTTCTTCCGCTCGATAATTCCCTGGTTCCAACTCAAGAAAATAGTTTCCCAATACAGAATCCATGGGTATATTCTTCTCATCCAGCTGTGTAACATTGTACTTCATGTGGGGTTCTCTTAGAACCTTGATCTGGTTTGGACTCCCTTTGTATGGCAACCACAGATGTGACCAATCTGATGCGAAATACCCATTTAATTTGGCTGAACAATCTCTGCTCAGGACAAGGCCGTAAGCGTCTAGTATATCAGCCACCACGATGTTAATACCTTGGCATACTTTGTCATTGGAGGTCAGACGGATGAGGACATCTTCCATTTCACCAACTACCTTAACATCTGTCCTATCCAACTGAACCACCCTCCATGTGGTAGGCTTCGGCCGCCCATTTATCTTCTGACATACTGATATGGGCATGACATTGATGGACGCTCCTGAGTCTACCAGACAATTGTGCACGTTATGATTAAAAATTTCAAAAGTCAAGAGGAAAGGTGGATGTTTAGTTTTAGACTTACTTCCAACGCTAGTTTCTCCGACTTCTTCTTCATCTTGAGGTTGATTGTCGGCGGGAATCTTGTCATCTGATGCCTCAAGCGCTTTTAGTAGTCTCTCTTTTTAAAGCGGCACTTTACACATTTCGAATAAGGGAACATTTGCTTTTACCTTTTTTAAATCCTCCACAACATCATAATTCATTGGCCGTCCAATGGGGTGAGCATTTCCTTCACCTGGACCGGCTGTTGGATCGCACTGTCTGGGATTTTGGCTAGTGATCGTGAATTCTGGAACCTTAGCAGCCGAGTCTTTATTTTTAAATTTCTTCTTCACATTTCTCTGAAGCCTTCTAATATTTGGGAGAATAAGACTGTCTTCCTTGACCGTCCCTTTGCTTCTTGTGGCCACGTTGGTATCCATAACGCCCTTGTATCCGTGAGTCTTTCCTTCTTCAGCGTCGAATAATGAGACAAAATTCCATAAAGCCAAGGTTTCTTCTTCCCGCTCTTTATTAGAAGTAGAGGAAGAATCCTCTTTTCTTTCTTCATCGTATTCTTCTGTTAACTTTGAATCCAATAGTTGATTCATCACCAGCGTCATAGAGTTTATCCATTGTGGAAAATTCTTTTCAGAGTGCGGCTATTGGTGGAAAGTGCAGAAATTATCCATGCCGAGCTCTGTTAGATTCATGGATGCAGCGTTATGAGGAGGAGGATGACAATGATCCTTATCCTCTCTTTTCTTATAATATGGCTTATAAAACTTTTGCGCCTCCTTTTCTTTCTCCATATCTATAATCTTGTTGGACAGCTTTTGCATCATCTTGGCCATATTCTCCAGGTCTGGCGACTTTTCTTCCTTAGGAATAGCGAACAATAAGGTTTTTCTTCCCGCACCTTTCTCTACTGATTGATCTGGATAGTCTTCAATACTTTCTCGTTCTGCTTCCACCACTTCTGCCTCTTCATAAGTCTCTGTCAAAGTAGGCTTGGCCCTACCTTTTGCAAACATGGCCAAATCAAGGCCTAAAGCTGAAGTGTAGTACTCAATCAGTACTTTGTCCGAAGGCTTATCTGTTTCAGAGAAATTCTTAAGATAGGCTGCAAACCTTTGTGTGAAATTGTGCACTTTTTCCTTTTTCTCTTTCTTCAAAGCACACAGTCCTTTCATGAGAGCAGCGTGAGTCTTTTGGACTACATACTTACTTCTAAACATTCTCTCGAAGGTATCCCAGTCTGGGATAGAGTTAGCGGGCAATCCAAAATACCATGAGGCCGCAGCTCCTTTGAGGGTATGTGGGAATAGTCTACAAACCACATCTTCATGTTCCATTGCCCTTAATCCTTCTATAGCCAAATAAAAACTCTGCAAATGATCATCTACTAATATATTCTCATTGGGGTCAAATTTAGGCAACAATTTTTCAAAGGCCTGAGGTAGGTCATGCAAAGGCGGGGTCAGATTTAGAGGTGATCTGGCTCTCCATGCAGGTGGTGGATTTGGTGGGTTGGGAGGCTGGTTGGCATTAACTCCTGCCATAAGCAAAGGTGGAGAGTGAGGAGGTGAACCAACAGGGGTATGAACAGGGGAACTGTAAGGGGTATCTGGGCCTACTTGGTTCAAAGGTAATTCAACCTCCTGCAGAGCTGTCTCCACAAGTTCTTCCCAGTCTCCAACCAACACTGAATCTTCTACTACGGGGCGGTCCTTCTTCTTGTACTCTCTTCTAGGAAACTCGGGGATAATTGGAAATCCTCCAATCTTCTTTACATAAGCACGGGTGTGTCTTCTCAGGTCATTAACAATTTCGTTGCGAACAGGGTATATATATTCTCTGTTTTCTTCCGGGATTGGATTATGGAACCCGCTTCCTTCAGAACTGTCACCGGTGGAAAAATCTCGGGAAAACAAGTTTCCGCAGCTAGCCATGCACTAGCGGCCCTCCTTCTAGAGCCAAAAACTGTTGAAGCCTGGAAATTCGCAGGCAGCAACAGTAGGGGATTCTCCCCAATCAACGTTCCCAACTAGCCCGTTGACTGTTTGGAATAGGGAATCCGTCCGGTTTGCGGTCCGGCTACCTTAGGTCAAATAACAAAACAAAAGGGTTTACCGGTTGCGGCCCGGTCCACCGAGTTTTTGTATTTTGACTTAGGAATGAAATGCAAGTGCCTAACTAAATGCAAGGTGATCAGAATGCAAGGAGCTATCACAACATGATGCGCAGGTTCTTAACTCTCGTCTTAGACTCACAAGCAACCAAATCACAGACAATAAGAAATAAACTAACTATCTAATCTATCCCTAGGGAGCAAGGTTATCATTTCGGGTGAGTAATAAATTTTGCACATGCATTAGGAAGAATCACAGATAGCTGATACTTCTTTCAAAACACACGAACACTTACAGATATTTAAATAACCAGATAGCCCATCATTTTATAAACATCACTTATTACTCACAGTGGAAATATCCCAAAGAATACTGAAGAACATTCATCAAGAACATAGGTTTAGGAAATTAAATACTCTTGCAGTAAATGAAACATAGCTGAAAACGAAATAGTTCCTCTTCAACATTATTCATTGAGTCGCATTGATACATTCCACTTTTCACTCTCTCCAGCAGGAAAAATTGCAGTTTCCTTTGCAAAACGAAATAGTTCCTCTTACAAGCAAACATTTACAAAATTTTCCAGGGAAAAAGCCCTTTCTCGGTTCTTTCTATCCTATTTAAACTATACAGTCAATCTCTCGAGCTGCCCCCCAACGCGTGACCTTGCAGTTCCTCTTCAACGTTTCAGATCCATCTTCAAGCCGTTGTGGCTTCCCATTCGTCTGCTGATTAGTAACGGATGGACCTTTCCCTTCTGCGTCTTTGTCTTCATTCGTTTTGTCCTTATCTTCTGCGATCCTGCTAGCTCCGGCCTTGCTTCTACTATATGGTTTGTCTTCCTCCATGCCACGGTAATTTGACCGCTCTCCCGAACCCACCTGCAATCAATCGACAAGCATCATTTATTGGAAGGCGTTACAAACCAAAACATCAGATCCTAACAATTGAACGATTATTCCTCAAGGAAACGGCCTGGTGCGTCTCTGGTTCTGAGAAGAAAATCGATCAAGCCTTATGCGGGAAACTTATGATCGGCGGTCGAAAGGCTTCCACATCGGACGTGAAAGATCTTTAAGAGCCGCAACAGCAGAAGGGCTAGAAGAACCGGGAAGGCGACACGCGGGCGAAAGGCTTTAATTCGGACGTCGGACGCATTAGTACTTCGGCAGCCGAAAGAATTTCTTGGCCGCAACGGCGAAACAGAAAAGAGTTAAAATGGTGCGAAAAGGCGGGCTAGAAAGACTTCACATCGGACGTCGGAAAGGTTTGTGTATCGGACGCTAAAACACTATCCTAGCCGCAACGGCGGAAGGGGGAAGACAAAGGACACTCGACGCTGGTGGGAAACGCTTAATCGAAAATCGGCACGGTTTGGACATCGAAAGTCAGATGGATCTCCTAGCCGCAACAACGGAAGGCAAATAAGGATAAGTGTGCGTCGGCAATCGGAGCAATTTACACTTCGGGCGCCAAATCACTTTGGCAGCTACAACAGCGGAAGGGAGAAATATTGGGGCTTCCGATTCAACATAAAAATACGCCTGATTCAAGCAGACTTAAGTGCTTTGAACAAATTCTTAAAGATCAGCAGTAGCCAGAGTCGTTCTTCCTACGAAAAAGTGGCCTTAAAGGACACAGATTTGACTCCTCCAAATTCACATCCGTGACCCAACACGAAAATCAAACACAAATGATATCTGAAAACAAACCGCAATCTAATATTCAGACTCAACCAAAATTAAAGCAAGACCGCACGAGATCAAACACTTTAAATGCTAAGGAGGGGCCCAAAATTTAAGAAACTCGGGGAGAAAAGTTGCAGCAGCAACACACTGATAGAAACTCTATTATTGGAAAAAGTCAACTTAATTTCAATGGGTTCAATAAGAAACAAATTAGTAGCAATCAATCAGTTCAAGATGAAATCTTCTTGATTTTCTATCCAAACAATTTGACCCCAAATCTCTTCCCTATGTAATGTGAAATTCAAGTCTCCTCCGACTACCATATTTCGAGTTGTAAGATATTTCATATTCAATAGACGATCCAAAAATACTTGGATTCCCTCATAGAGACCATATAGGTTGAGAAAAGTAATAGTAAACTGCAAGCTTTTAACTTAAAAATATATACAAAGGCCAAATCCTTCCATCTTTTAACTAAAAATGATGAGAGAAGTGACTCTATTTGCAGAGAAACATGTATCTATGACTTAGTCCAATATAAAAAGCCTTACTATCCAAACCAAAACACTAATAAGTTGGTCCAATACTGTTCTATAAGGAGCTACAAGCATAACCTTAACTCAAAAGCATGTAAAATGATGTACACTACAAAACAGACACTCAGAAGAAACTAATACAGATTAAGTGAACTAAATATGATCAAAGAGACCTTCAGAATTTCCCACTGTTTTTTTGAATATTTCATCCACCAAAGAATTAAGATCCCTATATATGTGAGAAATATAAAACCTACTGAAGTTGCTTATCAATAGTTTGATCTTGCCCCACCAATGTTCCAAGATAGATACCTAGAGAGAAGAAGTGTCTTTGTCCCAGTCCAGAATAATCTGAGAGTCACCATAAACTTAAATCTCGTTAATATTTTTCCATGTGGAAAAGGTTAATAGACCCCAAAGAGCTAATAATTCAGTTACGGTGTTCATGGAAAATCATACTAAATCAAGAAAAGATAACAAAGCAAGAAATCCACTCAAAGAAGCAACTCCTAATTTGGATGAGGAGGGTGCAGTAGATGAGGATAAGGGACCACATGGCAATGCATATTTCTCAAGAAGATATCTAAGCTTATAGAAAGGAGGTGGAGCACACCATTGACATATTTTTTCCATTATTGTCATTTAAATTGAGAGCTCCAAAGCTTTCAAAGACTTAGAAGATGTGCCCCTGCCGCTTATTCCGCTAGTTCATTCTTCAGCTAGAGCTCATGGAAGATGTAATATAGAATTTTTTCATTGATTGTATTGCATGTCATTCAATTTATTTTCATTTTTTCATGCTACTGCGGGTCGTTTGAATTACTCAAGAAGAGTTGATGGTCTAGTGGTTCGAAATCCATAGCGTGTTGCTCTTTTCAAATGAGATCTTTAATGTTATGGATAGTGTTATGTATGAATAATGTTATGGATATAATATTTGTAGATATGTGATGTAAACCATTTCCTATGGACTGTTTGATGTCATTTATGAACCTTGTTTATGCAGAAATTTAATATTCAACTGAATCCTTCTTTACATGCTCTAGTTTGTTTTTATGTCTTTTGACTAGGTTTCATAATTGAGATAATTAACTGACTTCAGCTCCATGAATTTGAGGTCTGTAAGTTGTTGTTTTCAAATAAGATCATAATGAACACAATACAAGTCATGGTTTTAATATTCCTTTCCTTTTTATGATGTTTGGGTCCTCCTGAATCTAGACTAGTTGAGCATTCCTAGCTTGGCAATTTCCTTTCCTAGCCTCCAAACTTTATCAAATTAATTCAAATCTATCATCTTAGTGTCTGATTAGAAGGTTTGGGTGTATATCATTCTAGCCACTTCCATACTACACCAAAATCCGTTAGGTTCCACATAATTCATGGGGCCATCACCTTGTATCCTTTAGTTTAGCCAAAGGAGACTACCCATGCATGAAGTAGCCCAGTAAAAAGGCAGATTTTGAAGTTGGGAGCTTGTTTATGATGTTGCATTCTGTCCTAGACCTGAAAATTAATATATGTACCAATTTTGGGGTGGTTTGGGTAATGTATTATAGTGTTTGTTGCAAGTTTAATTAAAACTAGTCAGTGTGTTTCTTGAAAATTTCGCATAGTGTGCCTGATTCCCCAAAAAGGTACATTACATTTTCATTGAGGGTGGTTTGGAATTTTCTTTAAAAAATATCAAACTCTTAATTCCCACCTATATTGGAGACTAATAGTGATCCTCAAAAACTAAATAATTTCAGGCCCTCCATATTCGCCACATGATAAAGAAAGGCGAACTTTTGTAAGAGGGACAACCTGAAAGCCAACATAACAAGTGTCTCTAGAAAAGGAAGAGTCCAACTAAAAAGGATATGAAATTTCTCCATAATTTGGGTTGAAACCTTGTGACACAAGACATAATCCACAAATAAGTGAGAAATGTTCTCCTCATCAGATTTACACAAGATGCAAAAATTAGGACCAATGAAGCCATTCTTCATTAAGGTGTCATAAGTAAAGACCTTCATTTCCAAACAAAACCATCTAAAACATTTTATATTTAGGGGAATATACCGATTCCATAATTTATTATACCACCAATGGTTCACTATAGCTTTTGAAGAAGAAGTTATTGCATCATATGCGTCTTTAGCAGAGATCAGGCCTGCTTTTTTATTCAAAGCCTAAACAAACAATATGGCTCTTATTTAATTCTGACCCAAATATGATTGATTCCTGCAATATATTGAGTCCATTCCAAGGCAAGTTTACATGTTAACCCTAAATCAATTGCAATATACCAATAATTGCAAGAATAAAAATTAGCACAAGCAGATCTAACATGTGTAAGTCTGGTAAAGCTCAAACCAAATAAATAGGAGACCAAAGATGTTGAAAGTTTATAAAATGCCTCCCCCCTTTGAACTTGGATCAATTCTTAGGACGCCATTTTCACCATTTCCAATTCCCCAAGAGAGCCATGAACCAAACCAATGAAAAGTATTTGTACAAGAACATTAGATGTTGGAAGCTTGAGACATGGTTTATTAACTTATCTTAACCAATCATTGACAGAAGAATTTTTAAGGTAATTTGATCTGATGACTTGACTACATAGTCCTAGTCCTCCAAATACTCTCAAGGATTATAGCTAGGTTGAACCATAATAGGTTCTTTATGCCCCAACCCCAAGTTGTTTAGGTAAGCAATTCCTTTCCCAGCTATTTAGGAAAGCATTAATAATTTTTTGTTAGAGGTGTCATTCGATTCATTTTGTCACGTGGGACCATCCCCTTCTCTGTGATATTATGAGATAGCGTCACTTCTGGCTTGTACATGGAGGATACTTGAAAGTTATTGATGGTGCATTTTTTCCTTTGGAGGTTGTGAGTTCGATGATTAAGGATACAATTTTTCTATTGTCCCCCTTAATACATATGCTTTGCCTCTCTTATTCATAATTTCAAAGGAGTTATTTCTTTGGAAGTCCAAGATAGTGGACATATGTTGCTTGGTGCAGCTTTGTGGACCTTTTTGAAAGAGATTAATCCTAGGTGCTTTGAGGTAAAAAAGGTCTTGTTAAAGGATATCTTTTAAATTATTATTGTTCTGCACATGAGTGAAGGAAAATTTTGAAAGGCTCATCATGTGGGAATGGTATACGCACCTTTTGGGTCTCCTTCCCTCGTTGGTGGTTTTCTAAAAGATATTTTTGGTTACCTAGTGAAGAAGATGTTACCTTATGGAAAAGGTTTCTTTTTACTATGTGGACATGAAGTAATTGGAGAAGGTTCTTGAAGAAGCCATTTGTGTTGCAAAGTGGGTGAAGTAAACTTCATTGAGTGTTTCCAACCCCTTAGTTGGACATTGCTTATTGGACAAGTAACGTTGGAGAAAGAATTTATAGGATAAAGTTGAGATTCACGAGGAGTCGGGACGTGTCATATTTGTATTGAATATACTATGCAAAGTTGTCAATTAAAATGGTATTTTTTTATAATATCCTCAATTATGCTCTATTTTTTTTCCATTAGGGTCTAAAGTAATTGTGAGAAAATTCGTTATAATTTGGAATTGAAATGGTAACATTAAAAGTGTGTGTCATACTTGCATGTGTTTCATTACATTATTATATTTGGTGTCAGTTGTCAATAGCAATTTTAGTATTTCCGAGTACTTTATGTGGCATTCAGAGCACATCTATTCTATAAATCTTCATTCTTGAGAAATCCATTCAATTTAATTCGAACATTTATGTTATTATTTGTCTCTTAACAGTCACGACAATGTTCGAAAAAATATAATAATGCATTACTCCTAATATGTTTCACTCCAATTTTTAAATCTTTATTAATAGACGTTGACTCAATTAAATTGTAAATAAATACCGATTTTGTTTTTTCTTAATATTAAGATTGATATCGTTGATTTTTTATTAATATAAATCAATTTCTTTTTGGTATCATAGTTTTTAAGGGTAGAGTTATTTAAGGAAAACGATGTCACTTGAAATCATTTCATATTTAAGGAAAACCCTGTCAATTGAATTGACCTCATATTTGACAGTATAATGTTTTAAGGAATAATTATTTAAAGGAAACCATATCACTTGAAATGTCTTGCTAGGATTTTATAAGGAGGTAAAACTTCCATCCCTACCAAAATCCTATGGATTTAAATCACTTTTTGGTGCAACAATTTATAAATGGATCCAGATCACTTGTTTTTAGGTAAATACAAATATTTAGGGTGAAATAGTGATGAACCAAGTCAACAAGAGACAATTGTAAAAAGTAAATGTTGAGATTAATGACCAAGATGCCAATTTGTTGAGGTTGAGAGCATGGTTGTCTCCAAAGTGAGTAATCCATTTGTTTAAGGTGGTAGATTGCACATCCAAGTGAGTGCTTTGTCACTTTTTTCTAGGTGAGAGAGTTTGTGTGCCTCCTAGGTTGGAAATTTTCTCTTTTGGAGTGTGGTTTGTTGAGAATACTAAATGAAGCCATCACTCAAATTTTGTTTTATAAAAGAGAAATCAATGAAGTTGAATGTTGCATTCTTGAATCATTGGTTTTGAGAGGCTCCTTGCATTATGAGGTGGCAATTTTCCCTTTAGTGACTAACTTATGAATTAGAGGGGTGAATTTTCTTGGAGGTAAGCAATTTGTCTCTTGAAGCTTTAATATATACTTTAAGCAAAATCATCTAAATTAAATAAAAAACAAACAAACTAGAATATCCTACTTTCCAGTAATGGACACCATTGGACAACGCCTTGCTTATTTGTGATGTGAATATTCATTTAACTATTTGTGTTATCCTGAAATGGCTTCTTGTAGTTGGGCCTTCATTTCCCTTCCCTACAAAACTTGTAGATGATATCCTCAAGGTACAACGCCAGGTATACACCAACTCGAGTTTAGTTCCCTTTTCAACCTTTTTTGCCCTCTAACAACAACCTGTAGATTTATTATTGTTATTTAGATAACACCCTCTTGGGTTTTTACAACAATTAAAAAAAAAATTAGTTAATCTTCGATGAGCAGTTTCCTTAACCGAGTCAATTACATATCATAACATATGACAATTAATTATGAATTAGATTCAAATAATGATTGAACACTTTTGTATCATAAATAATTAAAATTTTAGCATTTACATATCTACCTTTCACTTTGATATATCCTCTAGAGCCAAGTTTATGTGGCCCAATTTTCCCCACTCTGACCTTGGAGGCCCTCAATGTGTCTTTATTCTTATTACAAATTTTAGTTACATATTATTATGAATTAAAGTCAATCAGGTAATTAAGATTTATCTGTAATTCTTAAAACAATTATTTAATTAATATAATTTAAGATTTATCTTTAACTCTTAAAACAATTATTCAATTAATATAATTTATTAACCTTTTTAGCTCACCAACTTTTAGCCTTTTTCTTTATTTTGTAAAGCGACCTCCAATAATTCATCCCACTCTCTTAAAACTATTGTAAGAAGCTCATAAGGAGGGTTGTGTTACAATTTTTTCATGTAGTTATCTACAAACACTTTCCTTATATGTCCAAATATCTCACCATGTAGTAAATCGTCTCTTTCTTCAAACCATCATTTTGATATTTATAGTTAGTTTTATTGAATGGTCCAAAAACAATGAACCATTTTTATGCAACTTGAAATAAAAACATGTCGTCTCTTGCTAATGCAATCATACACCATAATTAAAATTATAAATTCATTTTAAAATAATTACTCTTATATCCAATCAAAATATTAATTTAGTGATTACCAAGATTTGTTTCCCCTTTCAAAAGGACAAGTTTACCGTCCATGTATAAAGTGATAAGCAAAGTTTTCCCAATTGCTATTGAAGATTATGATAAATGACGAATCAAAGCTAGTATTAGTAGTAGGATCATAATACATATGACACTAAGTGCATTGGGACATGTATTCCTATAAATAGGAGTAGATACAATTGTAGTAATAGTGTCATAAGAAGCATGCATGGGTGATGTGGCAATGAAGGGAGAGATCACTTTTTTGGGAAATCAATGGAGGTGTTAGACCTTGAGGATGTTGTGTAGTCATGGTGGTTTAATGAGCAAGGGTAGGCAGTGTTATACTTTCAATGTTGGGGGACATTCTTTCTCAAAAATATCTATAAAAAAATATTTTTAAGGTTATAATTTATTAAAATTAAGAAATTATATATATTAAATTAACATTTGAAATTGCATACATTTTAGTGATTGATGTTTGCAATTAATTACTTTTGTTTCTAACAATTCCTTCTTTGGGGTTATTTCCCATGAAACCAACTAGTTCAAGGGTCCATTTTTTTACATGTGTTAATGGACTTTAGTGGGTTAGGATGGTAAAAAAGGGCATCTCCATGAACATCCACAAGTGGGGTGGAATCCTTCAAACAAGAAGTAGTTTATATTGATTAGAAATATAATAAGCATTGTTTAAAAAAATATAATATATTACATGTCCTTCAACAATTTATTTCTCGAGATTAACCTATAACCATATTCACTAGAATAGTAATTAGATAAAATATGTCGAAGACAAAACTATTGCAAACCATATTTAAACATAATGTGTAATTAATGACTATAAAAATATAAAACATAATTACATTTTTATGCAAACTATTCAAAGGTAAATCAATTAACTCCTCCTTAGCATAAATCTGATTTCCATCCCCCTTGCCCCCCCTAAACTCACAATTGGATTGTTTGTGTGATTTTAAAATGTAAACTATTTATAGACCCGCAACGTGTGTGTGTGTGTGTGTGTGTGTGTTTTCAAGAGGTGTGCCACATCTAAAAATATTTGAGGATTCCTTACTTGTGATCTAGTTGCTAAATCAAGAATATGATGTCAAGAATTTTAATTTGCAACCTCTAATGGATTACATCAAGTTATTGTCAAAAAGTTTTAATAGCAAAAAAAGTCTAATGTGTATAAGGTAAGAGATTCAACAACTTATGGTCTTTCAAAAAATGGAATTCATCTTTATACTTTTTAACTTTTTGATATATTAGACTCTTTTCATGAGTTATGTTGTTATAAGTGTCTTCAACTTTTCTTTTCGGATCTCCATAGTCACTATTCATTATATTCTAAGTTATTACTTGAATGTTCAAATTTGATATCATTCAAGTCAAAGATATAATTTTCATTATGGGTGTTGTTTTCTTTTTGAGGTTAGTGTTGGGAAATAGCCAAGAGAGATATTTTGAAAAAGGCTTTAGAGAGAGAGAGGGGGGGAGGCTTGTTGGATTTTTTTTATGGATGGGAGAGAGAGAGAGATTGATTTTGAAAAAGGCTCGTTGGGTTTTTTTATGGGTGGGATAGAGAGAGAGAGAGAGAGAGAGAGAGATTTTGAAGAAGGATCTAAAGGAGTTGTTGCATATGAATTTGTTTTGTAAAAAGATGTTGGATTTTTTTATGAGAGAGAGAGACATATGAATTTGTTTTGTAACAAGATGTTGGGTTTTTGTATGAGAGAGAGAGAGATTTTGTTACAATTTCGCAAATTTTATAACTCCACATATTTGGTAAATATTGGACCTGCCATATCCAATGTTTATAATTGTACAATTGGATGGTATCTATGATCAATTCAACTATGTTGTTGTATGCAATGTGTACACCATCCATTGAAAAGAACCCCAACCAATGTAAGGAAAATTGAGCTATGCAATATGTTCTCCCGTCTATACAAACACCAAATTTCAACTCAGGAAATGGTTTTGTTTCACAATCTTTCATGAGATGATTATATTTCAATGATAATTTCTAATCTTTATCGATCTCGGTATCATAAAGCACACTCTTCCTTCAACATGAAACAAATCCATGTATTTGTGTTTTAAATTTTTTCTTCTAAAATTACCACTTATAATGGGTTGCAACCTTTTACTTGGCATTTCGACTTCCCCTCTTTCTTCAAAACTACGACTATCACTTTCTAAATAAAGATGTGACAAATATATATTCAAGTGTACATGTTCATGCATAATAAGAGATTAACATTCATTGTTGATTTTTCACATAAATCAAAGTTAAAGTTTAAGGTTCTCATAAGAAGAGACAACTCCATTCCTAATGCTCTAGGTGATGGGCGTGTTTCCATGCCTATAGTTTTAGGTTATTGCAAAGTTGTAGTGGATTATCTCTCCATTTAAAACCAATCGTTGTCATTTTTCCAAGTGGTATACATGTTTTTATAGGACAATTTTTTTGTCAATTTAAAGTTGTTTTTAGGCTTTGTGTTCATCGTTAGGTAGTGTATATAAGTGAGCCTATGAAAAAAGCAACATTCACACACCCATCTACACATATTTAGCCCAAACTTTTTTTTTAATATGAATATCTCTATATAAAGAAAACATTCACCCACCTAGAAAGTTCACCTTCATCCAAAGTTTATAGCTACATAGAAAATACTTATATCAATATTTACGAAAATAATCCCTACACTTAAATTTGAATATAAATATTATTATTTTTTATAAATGCAATACATATAAATAAATCAATAATATGTAAATAAATTAATTTACTAAAATAATCCTTAAAATTGAATATAAAATTAATATTAAATTTAAGAAACAATCATTAACACTTACCAATCATTAACACTTACCACCCTCCCCTATGTAATCATCCAAACATTTTTAAATATGTTGAACAAAAAAATGCCCTTTGAGAATATAATTAAATGTTTCCCAAACATTGAAGGTACAATGATTTCCACTTACCACTCTCCCATACGTACCAATATTTATTCTTGAATTGTGTTATATGTTCATATAATTATCATATAAGAGTTTTGAATTTACCTTTATTGCAAGGTTATTCCAACTATATTGGGATAAAATTTAGTTTCTAAAACTGTATAACGTCTACAAAACTACAAATCTAGGATTATTTTAAGAACCTTGGAAATCTTACTTTGAGATTTAGTAAAGAGATCATAAATTACCATAAAAATAATTTCGTTCATGTGGAAGTATCTCATGAAAAAAGAGCTCGCTTGGAACATAGTGATTTTAATTGAATTCATACGCTTTTAAATTATGGAAATAATTAAAACGTTCATGAGATTAAGTTCTTTCTTGTCAGTGTTAGAGCTAGATAGACTGGTACCATAGACCAGCTTAAATCCAGCTTTACCCGGCTCTATCATGCGCCGAGAGGGATCAAATATTTCGAGGTGCAAACCCTGCTTCAACAATTGCACTCCAAAAAAGGGTTTGCACCTC
>LPNX010434271.1:26024-73969 GCA_001517045.1 Pseudotsuga menziesii
GCGCAATAAGTTACATTTTAATTTTTTTTAAGTTATTTAACTATCTTACTATAATTTATTTATTTACTTTTATGAAAATTTAATAATTTTTACATAATATTTGGACACATTTTTAAAAGTATATAAAGATTAATTCTATAATTAATATTAATAATTTTTGTTATCTTAATTTATTTATTTGCTCTATGAAAATCTTGTGTATGTTTATATAATATTTAACACCTTTCTAAAGGTATATAAAGGTTAATTATATAATTCATACTTGGGTTTCAATTAAGTTGTTTAGAAAATTTTTATTAGGTATCAAGGTTAAATTACCCAAAATTAATTTTGAATGATAAAGTATAGGAGGATGGTAGGTGGAAATCATCATACCTATGAGTTAACAATGTATTAACATTTGGTGTTCGTAAGTGTTTTATTATGCACTACCAAACTCTCAGGGGTTTGGATAACACTTCAAACAAAACATATTTATATTTATAGTTTTGGTTTAAAGTTAGAGGGTTTCTTGCACTTGATTTTTGTCTTAGAAATTAAATAGTTAAAAAAGAAGAGGCTTTGTTCATAATATTACCTTTTGCAGTTGAAATAATCCCACTTTTGTAAGCCCATTTATGCACAAGCAATGAAGGACACAACTAAATTAAGGTTTCCCATTTTGCAAAGGTCCATTATGTTGGAAAAAAATAGTTACCATATTTTCCATTTCAAAAAAATTGGGTTTCCAAAATAAGTTGCACCATGATACGAACAAAGGCCAAAAGGAAAGAGACCAATTGAACCAAAAAATCCGCAAATATATCCAACCTAAGATGACATTATTTTGGTTTGCATAGAAGACATATTAAACTCAATGAAAGTTCACTTTACATTAGTCCAATTTTGTTTTTCATCAACTTTGGATTTAGTTTAAAGAATAAGGACAATGTGAAAGAACCTATCAATTCAATACAAAGAATTAAGGTTGCTCTCTTTGGCTTTTATGTTAATGGTATCTTTTGTATTTAATTTACTTATTCTATATCATTGTTGTGTCGTTGTGACCTTAGTTTTTTCTTCTTTTCTTCAATTCAATTGTATATGTTGCTTTATTTTTTATTAAGTATATTAAATGTAAAATCTATATATAATCCTTTGGGTATGGTAGATGTAGTGTTTGTATTTGACGTGTTACGAGTGAGGGTATCGTTTTTATCTTCTATTCTATTTCAATAGCTCATTATATAGCCTCAATAAATGTCTTTAAATACATATTGATTGTTTTTTCAATTCATTAAATGAATTTATCATGGTTTAGTTTTAAACTTGTTCATGTAAATACTTCCTCTACATTTCATATCGTGTTTTCTTCCATACTTTACAATGTCTTAAAAAACATAATTAGAAAAAATTCACTTGATTTTTTAAATTTTCCTTTGTAATCTATAAGCACTACTTTTATATAAAAACACATTTGTAATATTATCAATTCAATATGATAATAGTATCTTAAAAAATGGCATAACATATTACTAATTACATTCTACTTTCTAATATCTTTGTTGAGATTTAAAAATATATTCCCCTCTACTTGTCTAGCTTCACTTTAAAAAGTTATATTCTAAATTACAAATCATGCTTTGAAGTTATCAAGTTGATTGTTTCCTTTGTTTCAATGCTTCTTTATATTGCATTTTTTTCCAATTTATTATTAAGGTTTTAGTGAATGCTTCTATGATTAACATCACATATCATATATTTTGATAAACACAACATGCATAATGGATATATTGATGTTTCAACGGGATTCTAATTGTATTCACTCACCTACATGCCTCATTTATATAAGAATTATTATTAATATATAAATACATCTTACTTTCACCTAAGGAAATATTTATGCAAACATAGAATAAAGCATTTTACCTTCTTAATTTGGATGCTAGTTATACTAGTAAACTTTGACTATGAGTCTAACACATTTTCTCTTCCTATCAACGTATTAATAAGGCGCCATTACGAGAAGCAAGTTTTCCTCCTTGTATTGAAACAATATCCTATGCATACACCTCTACTACATGACATAAGTTATATAAACTAGTATTCACAAATCTCTAATCCTCAACTTTGTGATATTTCTATTTTTTCATCAAATTAAAGGCAGGTTGTAGCCGAATCTAGATTGTTTAAGGATTCTTGTAGAGGTTTAGATACCAATTTCATTAAATCAAGAGTTTGTTTAAGGATTCTTGTAGAGGTTTAAATACCACTATTCATTAAATTAAGAGTTGGTTTATGGTTTATCCAAATGTTTAAATAACCAATAACATTGTATTGATTAAGGATTTTGATATGAAGGAACATCGGCTACTTAAAACAAATCCACTTTCGTATATAAAAAACCACAAATAATTTTTTAAACTCTACATGATGTTCGTGACGAGCTTAATGAGGAATTCAATTTTAATGATTGAAAGATATACTCACCCATTTGAAATTTATTAAAATTAATGCATTCATTGAGCAAGGTGTCAGTGCGTAATTTCTTAAATGATTATTCATCATTTGTCTAGATATGAGCGATTATGGTCCTCTATAGCGCCTTTGCTCCTCCATTTCTCTAATATTTATCTCATGGCTTATACTAGATCGCCTTTTTCATTGCCCCAGGGTCAAGTAGTTTCCTCGATCATGTATGGTTTACGCAGATCTCTATTTCCCTTGGGTTGGGCAGGTCTTTATCACTTGGGAACTATTTCATGGGTACTCACTCTAATAAAGGATCGAATGCCAATGGAAAAGCCTGGTTTTGGTTCACAAATATATATATATATATATATAAACTCAAATGGTGTGGGCCATAAAATCAAGCCATATAGTGTGGGAATATTTGTTCAATTAAACCATAATATTTTATCAAGTTAAACATTGTGGGCTTATCTCATTTATCTCATTTAACCTACATGGGACAAGAAAAATGACTTACACCAAATTCCACCATGAGACTACCAAGGACAAATGAAACAAGATCAAGCGAGCCAACAATGTGAAGGAAACCAAAAAAAAAAGTGTTTTATGAAAAGGAAATTAAATGGTCAAATAAGGAGGGCTTTTTTATGACATTACGTTTTGCAAGTAAGTAAAGCCTACATTCACAAGCCCAAACATAAGAAAAGAGAGAGGAAAACCAAAATAAGGATTTATAGTGGAGTCAATTTTCAAGGAGAAACACCATACAAAAGGTTGGTAAGCATTGGAAAATAATTTGATAAACAAGGCAGGGAAATAAATATCTAAGACCTGTGTGAGAAAAGGCTCCAAAGAAACATATTTTCCCTAGTAATAGGTCTTAATAAAAAGGGACTCATGTCGAGTACAAGTCATTGAAATTCATTTCAAGGAAGAACATTTTACATTGTTGATTTGTAAATTCATTTTGAGTCATTTTTTATCAGCACGCCCTATTCATCAATAATGAGAAGACTTATGGTCGATGCCCAACATATACAATTATTGGGATGGAAATAAAGATAAGTGGATAAGAGACATACAATTAATTAGTGTGGGATGAATGATGGATATGGGATGTCTTACATGTTTCCAACAAATGGTTGAGGGATACAGTAATAAGGATGCATAACATAGTGTTAAAGCATCACATGGGATGAGGAATAGCCCTAGGTCTGATACCTGACTTATCCAATTTTAAACATGGTATTATCATGGATAAGAAGATATGAAAACTAAATCTAACTATTGGTTGAGCTCAACCTTACGAAATGCATGCAATTAGATCACTTAAACACCACCAAGTGACCTAGTTTTAGGAAAATTGCCACAGTAGCATTGATTATAGAAGAATATTTCACATGGAACTATTAAATTACTTCGAATTTGAACGATATTACACCACCTTCAATAACATCATCACCATGTGAAAGTGTACATATTTATAGGTGCATGCATTACATATATTATGAGAGGTAGTTTTCTATCATTTTATACCCCGTTCTTGAATTTTTTTTTGAGACATCAATATTATTTCCTTTGAAATGTGACACAATTGAGTTCATAATGAGATGACCAATGGTGAAACTAAAAGAGATCAGGTGAACCAACAAAAATGAGGCAAAAACAAAACAAAGGACTGTTTTTTGAAAAGGAAATTAAATAGTGAAACAAGGAGAGGCTATGTTCATGAAGTTACTTTTTTGGAGGTGATTCAAGGCCAAATTTCCAATCCCATTCACATGCAAGCAACACGAGAGGACATGCATAATAAGGGTGTATAGTGGAGTTTGTTTGAAAGGATGAGGCAAAAACAAAACAAATGATTGTTTTCTTAAAGGAAACTAGATAGAGAAACAAACAAAGGTTATGTTCGTGACATTACTCTTTTGGAGGCAAGTCAAGGACAATTTTTCAATCCCATCCACACATAGGCAAGAAGAGAGGACATGCATAATAAGGGTGTATAATGGAGTTGGTTTTAAAGGAGAGAGGTACCATAAGAGGTTGTAAAAAATGGAAAATAATTTGATAAAGAACACAAGGCTATAAATATCTAAGATGTGTGTCATCAAAATCCCTAGGGAAACATGTTTTATATAGTTGTAGCTCTTCAACAAAAGGATCTCATGTTGAATAGAAGCCAATGAAATATGGTTTGAAGAAGGCCATTTGATAATGTTAATCAATGCACTCATGTTCAATCAAATTTTGGATCGACACATCCTAACCATCACTAAGGAGAAGACATAGATTAAACACCTATACAAATCTTGGGATGTCAATAAAGTTATTGGAAAGGATACCTAAACCTAGTTTGTGTGGGATGAATGGAGAAGGTGTGATATCTACATGTTTGCATATAATATTTGAAGGATGATATAATAAGGATACATAGCATATTGTTATATAATCACATGGCCTAAGGACTATCCCTAGGTATGATACTTATCCTATCCAGTTTTAAACATGGTATTACCTTGGACAAGTAGATGGGAGAATTGAACCTAACTATAAACTTAGCTCAAACTTATGGGATATATGTAATAATATCATTTAAGTGCCACCAAGTGGGCTAGTTTTTGTAAAATTCCCACTTTAGTGTTGGTTATGAAAGAATCATTCACATGGAACTATATAATTATTTCCAATATGAATGATTTGGGATCCTTGTTTATCCAACTTACACTGGAGGAGTTTGGACTTTGTATGGTTTGGTCTCTTAGGTACATGATCATATACAATAATCTTGGGCCCATTTGAGGAGTTTGACATTGAACATATGTGAATATTAATAGGTTAAAGGAGGTGATATTACACTACCTTGAATGACAACATCATCAAATGAAAGTGTACACAATTATAAGTGTGTGCATCACAAATAATTTGAGAGGTAAATTTCTATTCTTTTTCCCCACCATTTTGAATTTTCTTCTAAGACATCAATATTGCCATTGATATGTGGCACAAATGTATCCATAATGAGATGACCAAAGGTCAAATGACAGATGACGAAGTGAACCAATAAACAACTGAAAACAACAAAACAAGGGAGCATTTTGTGAAAAGGCAATTATATGGTCAAAGTAGGAAAGGTTTTGTCCAATACATTAATATTTGGAGGTGTGTCAAACCCAAATTTGCAAGCCCATTTGCACACAATAAAAGAGAGAGAACAAATAAAATAAGGGTGTGTATTGGAGTCAATTTAGAAGGAGAGAGGTCATACAAGAGGTTGGGAAACATTGGAAATTTTTTTGATAATGAAGTTCGGGGTACAAATATTTAATACATGCATCAACAAAGGAACCAAATGAAAATATTTTCCTAGCATTAGCTCTCAAGAAAAAGGAACAAATGTTAAATGCAAGTTGTTGAAATTCAATTTGAAGAATCCCATTTGATGTTGTTTATCAGTGCACTCATGTTGAGTCAATTTTTAGATCAACACACCCTACTCATCACTAATTGGAAGACTTGGGTTAAATGCCTAACTTACACAATTCTTGGGATGGAAATATAGATATTGGATATGTGACCTAAACCTAATTAGTGTGAAATGAACAAAGAAGGTGGGTGCCTTACACTATTCAACAAAAGGTTAAGGGATATAATAATAAGGTAATGTAGCATCGCATTAGAGAATCATATTGGCTTAGGACTAGCCCTATGCCTAATACTTAGCCTATCCAATTGTAAACATGGTATTATCATGGATATCTAGGTAGGAGGGATGAACCTAACTATGGATTGAGCTCAACCTTATGGCACGTATAAAATCATATCACTTTAACATCACAAAGTGGAATAGTTTTGGGAAAATTCCCTCTCTAACGTTGGTTATGGAAAGATCCTTCACATGGAATTATAGAATCGTTTGCAATTTGAGATTTTTGATCCTTGTTTGGCCAAACTACATTGAAGAAAATGGGACTTTGTATAGTTTAGTCTCTTAAATGCATGGCCATATATATAATCTTAAGGATGGTTTGAAGAATCTAACATGAACATTTGTGTAACTTAATAGGATAAATGAGGAAATTGTATGCATCCTTAAGTAACATCATTATCATCTGAAAATTTATATAATTACAGGTGTGTGTATTACACATAGTTTGAGAGATATATTTTTCTATTTTTATCCACCTTTCAAAAAAATTCTTCTTAGACATCGATATTCTTTCCATTGAGATGTGGCATAAATTTGTCCATAATGAGATAATTGAAAGGCCTAACAAGTCAAGACCAAGTGAACCATCCAAGTAGAGGAAACATTAAAATGGAGGATTGTTTTGTGAAAAGTTAACTAAATGGCCAAATACGGAGATATTTTTTTCATTAGATTGCTTTTTGGTGGCAAGTCAAGCGTAGATTCACAAACCCATAGACACACAAATCATGGAGAGGAGATAAACATAATAAGGGTGTATAGTGGATTCAATTTCCAAGGAGAAAAGTTGTACAAGAGGTTGGGAAACATTAAAAAAGAATTTGATAAGAGGGAAAGGGTATAAATATATCAAACCCATGTGAGCAAAGGCCCTAAAGAAACATATTTTCCATAGTAGTATATGTTAAGAAAAAGGAACTCATTTTGAATGCATATCGTTGAAATTCAGTTTGAAGAATCACGTTTGATATTTTTTATCAATGCACTAATGTTGAGTTGAATTTTGAATCAACACATCTCACTCGTCACTAGTGAGGCAACATAGGGTCAATGACTAAGCTATGTGATTCTTGGGATATAAATAAAGTTAATTATATAGGATACCTATACATAATTAGTGTGGAATGAATAGAGAAGGTGGGATGTCTTACACTTTTACAACAAATGGTTGAGGGATACAATAATAAGGACATGTAGCATTTTATTAGAATGGAACGTGAGCTAAGGACTAGACCTAGACCTAATAGTTAGCCTATCTGAATTTAAACATGATATTATCATGGCTAAGTAGATATGAGAACTAAGTCAAGCTATCAACACCTTATGACATGTATGCAATTAGATCACTTAAACACCAACAAGTGGGATGTTTTTTGGAAAATTCCCACTCTAGTGTTCATTATGTAAGAAACTTTCATGTGGAACTACAAAAGTATTTCCAATTTGAATGATTTGGGATCCTTGTTTTCCCAAATTACAAAGGAGAAGTTGGGACTTCAAATGTTTAGTCTCTTAAGCACATGACCATACAAAATAACCTTTAAGGCCTAATTGAGGAATTTAATTTTGAACATATACATAACTTAATACAATAAAAGAAAGGACTTGATGATATTACACCACCTTGAATAACAACACCATCAAGTGAAAGTGCACATAATTAGAGGTGTGTGCATTAACATAGTTTCAAAGGTATTTTTCTAATTTTTTTAATCGATCATTCTTGATTTGTTATTACACATCAATATTGTTGACATTGAGATATGACACATATATGTCCATAATACGATGACAACCTTTGAAAGAACAACAACAAAATAAGGGAACATTTGTGGAAAGGAAATTAGATAGTCAAATATGAAGAGATTTTGTTCATGTCATTACTTTTTAGAGGCAAATCAAGCCAAAATATCGTCTGCACACAAATATGGAGAGATAACAAACTGAATAAGGGTTTGTAATGTAGTAAATTCGCAAGGAGAAACACCATGGTACAAGAGGCTGAGAAACATTGGCATATAATTTGATAAAGAAGGAACGAGTATAAATATCCAAGACGCATGTTAGAGAAGGTTTCGAAGAAACATTTTTGGGTGAAAGTGTAAATAATTATAGGTGCATGAATTACACATAGCATGAGAGGTAGTATTATTTCATTTTTATCTATTATTCTTGAATTTTCTTCTAAGAAAAACTCTAACTAATGAAGAGAAAAATAAGTTGAGCAATGTAGCAAAAGTAGAAAAATTTGTCACTCATAATATGTCATTTAATCCCAACTCTTAATTCAAAACATATTCTTTCTTTGTTGCATTTTATTTCTTAATCATAGAAAACATATCTATTACAAACATCAAAAGTATAAAATACTCATCGATATTCATCCTAAGACATTTTTTTAAGTGTATGCATTGATTAATTGATGTGAGTATGCTATAATAAATTTTAACTTTGTTAAAATCAATAAGGTACATGTCAACATCAATGAATCAATTAATAACCATAACTCTAATGACATTGATTAATAAATGTGAATTAGTAGAAAAAGAAAAAAAAAATATTCACAAATTGAAATAAGAGTTGACATTATAATCAATTTTTTCCTTCAAATGTGGATCTACATATTGGAATTTGACCCAAAATGTAGTAATGAATATATGAAAATAATACTTAATAGCATCATGGGTGTGATAGTTCCCCAACGACTTCTCTATGAGTCCCATAACCTACAGTTTGTTCCAAAATGGGTATCATCATTCATTCCAAAACATGTTTCAAAACCATCTCCCATACATCATACTACTCCATCACGAATCACGCCAGATCCTGATTCTTCTCTACATGCGCATGCTCAGTGTTAGAAGGATACTTCATCATGGTAAACCACCATCCCTACTATGCATGGTCCTCCTCAATGGTGAATTTTTTTGTCACTAGAGTAACATGCTTCACTACATCAACAAGTATCTTTTAAAGGACTCCTTCCTACACATCCCCAACCAAAATCTAATGATGGTCCTAGTTGTAATATTTGATGGCACACTACTAATCATTGAACTCAACTATACACTACAAATCTATGATAGTTGAAACAATAAAAGTTTCTTCATCAAACAAGTACAAACAAAACATCGATCAACTCAAGAACATCACCTAACAACATCTAGAAATATACGGTGCATGTTCCAATCACCAAATATGTGTCAACATCACCAATTGCACTTCTTCGTCAACATATTTTTGTTGAAATCTCTAAAATATCTTCTTTCCAAAGGTCATATGTCTCGATGCTCCATTTTTCACATACCAACCAACAATGAAATTGGTATTGATTGAAACAAGAAACCATAGAGAAGTCGACCTCAAGTGTGTATACTAACACATACACTCTAGTTCCAATCTCTGCAGTCCCTATCAATTGTTCATGTATTGTCTTGATCTTCTCTTTCTTATGCATTGGACACTCACTAGCATAATGCCCTTTCTTATGGAACCTAATACAAGTCGCATGACTCAAATCCATCTTACCATGGTTGAAGGAACATCACTCCCTCCTTACCCATCTCAAGAAATAAACATACTCCAATGATTGGAGTATCCATAACATCACGCCCACCACCCATTACAAGTCCAAATTGCCCCTATCAGACATGAAAACATACTCTAATCACTACATTATCCAAAGCATCACACACAACCTATCGCAGGTCCAAATGCTCTTGAGCATAACAACAGACTCCAATCGATGTAGCATCTAGGGCATCACACTAAGACATATCATAAGTCAAAAACACCCATTCCAAGCATAAGAACACACTCCAATCACTTGAGTGTCATGTGTCCCACACCCACTAAAATTCTATGTTCTTACCTCCCTCTCATGGATAGCTAAATTTTCTGTGTCATGAATGAAATTTTTCAAGTACAACCAACCCCAACCACTGGAGTGTCATGGGAATCATACGCACAAGACTTTCATAGGCCTCAATGACTATCTCAAGAATGCATCAAAACCATTCAAGTTTTTTTTGCATCACACTCGCTGAATTACTTTGTTCTTCATGCCCTCTCATGGATAGTTTACTTTTCATTAAAAGAGATGAAAAAATTCAACAAAACCACTCTAATACCATGTTGCAATTTCATATCCACATATTGATACAGATATCTACTCTCAAAAATTTGTCATACAACAAAACAAAAATACTACAACACCAATCAAAGCTTCCAAACTACATAAATGACAACGTTGAATGGAAAACTCAAAAGAACGAACATCACATATCAATAGCTTAGATCAACATTGAAATTAGTCACATAAATACTATCTACACTAGAAGAATGAATGTAGCATACAATAAACAAAGATTTGGAACAACAAAATCTATCTTCTCTTTTACACATTTGAAAAATACAATATCTCCCTCAAAGAACTACAATAGCTTCCCATGAGTCTTGGGCACACTCACTCTGCACATGAAAGAATGGAAAACCTTAACTAGTACTGACCCCGCCCTTAACTAATCAAACTTGATAAGAGGGAAGGACAGTTACAAAATCACATGTTAATAATAGCCTCAAAGGTGGCTCCCCACATCCCAAGGAATCTCTCTTGCTGGAGCACCCTACTATTTCCTATAATAGTTCTTACACATTTTTCCATGAAAAGAATATACCATAACTATGTAAGAGGAACTTAACCCAAGTGATTAACTCAACCAGTTGTCACTGTCTCTCTTAGTGGAGCAACCTACCTATTCCTAGAATAGTTCTTACACATTTTTCAATGAAAGTTTAAGGAATCACTATGTAAGAGGAACTTATCCCAAGGGATAAGCTCAAGAAATTATTGACAATGCTGTTAGGAATTTGGCTAGTTTTGTATGCCCACTTTGAATCCTCTTGGGTTAGTTGTACCAATCTACACTAATGTGTTTACTAGGAATGACATCCATGAATGTACATAAGCATCTGTTGGGTTTCCCCACAAGGTTTTCCTTATAAAAATAAACCATATAAGACGAACATATCATAAAGTTGTCAAAACTATGTAAAATGAATCTAGCATGTGTGTAAAGGAATCTTTCATATATGGCACACCCATACAGGATTTCTCACCAACACTCATGCATCCTCCTTCATTTGTGTGCCATCTTCCTAGGAGAACTCAGATAAACAAAAAACTAATGTCAACCTCCCCATTCAGTAATCTCTCAATAATGCCAACCATACTTCTCACAATTTAGGTTACATTATTTGGATTTGTTCTACATAAAATAATGACACTCACCTTTAAGGGTGACGACAAGTGGGGTCCACGCTCATTAAGGCCCCATCGTTGCATGCTAAGTATGAATTTTAAAATACTTTTCAAGAAATCCTCAACGTCAATTGATCAGATTGAATTTTAAAGAGAGAAAGATTATTGTTGCAATCCTATTATAATGAGTTCTTAATACTTCTTGGATTTTAACCAAACAATGTCAATGCAAGCGATGTGATACTCATCACTCTTGGCGTTTATAGTTTTCAATGATCTATCGATTGAGGTAAGCCTCATTCCAGATGTAATTATTATTTAAATTACACTACATAACCTCTATTCTCATTAATAAGAGACCACTTGCTACTCCGTGAACTGGATTAATAAATCCAATATTTCAAACTCAGCTCATAGCTAATTTTTTAGTTCTACTTAATAGAAAAAAATTAATTAAAATATTAAAATAAAAAGGTATAAATATTAAGATGTAATAAATCAAACTAATGGACACAAGTTAAGTCCCTTATTTTCAGTTTATAATTAAAAAGAAATAATTTATTTAACAATTGAAATGACATTATTTTATTTTACTTTCCTTTTAGACACTAGCAACCCATTTTCTTCCTTGCTTTTGTTCTTTCATCTTCTTGGCTCCAATGGAGAATTCAAACAAGCTCTCACTCTTAAGCTGAAATCTCAGGGAAGTAATGTTGAAGGATTCAAACCAAGGCAAAGAGGAACATGCATTATTTCTTCCTCATATTCACAAGTTAATTACTCTTAGATTTGTTATTTCACTTGAAATTCATTGGGTTTTCATTGCAAGTTGGTATTTTTCTCATCCCAACCCCTTCTCTAAGTTTCAAGATTATGTGAACAAAATGAATAACAAGTTTTACCATTTAAACTTATACAAAATTTATTTCTATGATATAGCTATTGCATAAGAATTCCGCATTCCTACTCTAATATCAACACACAATATAAAAGCATATCATTTGCATCCACATGTTGCAAACAACATTCAACTCTTGAATCTTAATCACTATCTAGCTTGTACTACTACATTTCACTAAATAATTAGAGTAACAAAAACTTTATGCAATCAAGCACACACCAAATGCTTTAAAATTATATTGAATTTAACAAAAATTCAAGCATAGCTCTCATTTTATAATTTAAGTGTATATTTAGCCATGATTAATATGTAACGCTAATAGGAATGATAACAAGAAATAGAGCATAGTGACCTTCATGGGCTTCAACTCCACTAACTTTCACTTTCACATAATTAATGCTAAGAATAAAAACACTAGAATTACATTTTACTAGTCTGATCCTACTAATGTTAACTAATAGATGATTTCGATCATTGTGTATTTGTTTCCCAAACAATAAGGCTCATTGCCTCGCCTTACATGAGATAACATCAATCCCTTGATCCTCGAGCACACAACTCAACCATTAGCTCAAATTATAGGCACTTGCTTCTCATGGTCCAATAAGAATTTCTATATAAACGTCTTAGTTTCCTCATCAAGGGAGTGAACCCCCAAACCTAAAATTGTTCTTATATACATATTTATTTTTCCATTAATTTAATAAATTAAATTCATAATATTTAATGCATGGTAAGGTGATGCATGATTTTGGTAATGTCCCTAACTTAACATAAATTCAAAATCCAATGGAACATCTTCTTATGTGAAGAATCCCCATTACTATTAATTGCCTAACCACCTTAACCTTTTTTCCATGAATCAAATTCCAACCACCCTACCCTTTGATTTATGTTAGTTTTCCAATTTAAGCCGAAATTTCGCTTATGAATATGACTTAATTTAGAGATATAATTTTTCTATTGTTGTACATAACAATGCACATATAAAATTATCGACCCACATGCATAGAATTCCACTTTACAGTGTTAGAGTTTGCACTTTAATTCAAAATTGCTAGAGCTTTAATCCAATGTACTAGGATCACTAAAAGATAGACATGCCAACATAAAAGATAGACACAAAAAAATTATCTTGGGAAACCCAAACGGGAGAAAACCTGTCAAGTTCTTACAGATTTGTCACTTAGTACAATGCCAAACAAAGATAGAAAACCCAAATATAAGATGTCTTCTGTAGCTTCTTCTTCTTCCCAATGAACTTGTCTTTCTCTCTCTCTCTTGGAGCAAAGTTTATTTTGTTGTTGTGTGTCCAAATGAGGGAGGGTGCCTCCCTATTTATACTAATCATGTGTGTGACCTTTTTCCTCAACATGGTCAACTTCTATAACTGGCTAGGCCGACTTGTCCTTGTGGGAGACCAAAAATACATTTTACATTATTTCCTTGGGGACTGTTGCCTCGACTTACAATGTAGGTTCTACCTCAACTCTTTACATGACCAATTACAATAATAATATCCCTCATCGGAGGGAAAACATCACCAAAAGGAGGTCCAATAAAATTACAATAAAATAATACAATGAAGAATATATTTTGAAGTTACATTTCAATAACACTCCCTCTTAACAAGGAAGGTATTCTTCTGAAACGTTCATCACCACAATTGGACAAAGCTAAGGACATCAGACATCATCACTAGATCATCATCGTTGGATCATAATCATTGTTGCAGCATTTCTCATCTCATTAACCATTACTGACATCTCTCGAATGTATACGTTCTCAGAAGTTCTACAGAGCCAACCCTTTTTCATGTTGAATGTGGGCCTAGTCGTTGTCCTATTAATTCCTCCTCCTAATCCCAGATAAGGGACTACAACGCCAGTCCTTTTTCATACTAGATGTAGGCCTAGTCCCAAACTAATACTTTCTCATCCTGATCCCATATCAGGGTCTACAAAGCAAGTCCTTTTTCATACTGGATGTAGGCCTAGTACAAGAGTACGTCTTCACCTACTTGGTTGAGGGTTTTTTCCCAGACTGAACATGTTTATCACACCATGGTCTCAGCCTAGGTCATCCATTCTCCCAGAGAATGGGCCCCAACCCCAAGATAAATTTCAGTCCCAGAGTGAACATGTGATCAACACCATGGTCCCATACTAGGTCATTTATTCTCCCAAAGAATAGGTCTAAAACCCAAGAAAATATTCAATCCCAGACTTAAACATGTCAATCAACACCCTATTCCTAGACCAGGTCATCTATTCTCCTAGAGAATGGACCTCATCCCTAGAATAACGTTTAGTCCCAGACTGAACATGTTGATCAACCTTTTGTTCCCAGACCACATCTTCCATTCTCCCATAGAATGAGCCCCACCCCCAAGTGGAGCTTTAGTCCCTAACTAGATCACTCCCTCTTTAGATGGACATGACCGACCTACACAACTCCAACCTGATGTATTCCAACTTCACTCTCGACAAAGGAATCAAGACATTGGCCTTATGCTCATCCGTCGCAACATAATGGAGCTTCACTGCTCCTCTCTGCACCATATACCGGATATAGTGGTACTTGATCTCAATATGATTCGACTTGTCATGGAACATCAGATTCTCGAACAACTTCACACAACTATGGTTGTCACAAAAGATACAAGTCGCTTGTAACTTGAGATCAAAAAAATATGACGGTATCTTTCGCAACCATACCACCTCACAACTACCCGAACAAGTTTTAATGTAATCTGCCTCGACTGGACTCAATGCCACACTTGCCTGCTTCCTGCTAAGCCAAGAGATCATATGAATCCAAAACCGAAGCGACAACCTGAAGTGCTATTTCTGTCTGTGGCACTTTCTGCCCAATCCAAATCAACATAACCATGTAGGTTAACCTTCTAATTCATTGTACACTTGATCCCACACTCAATTGTACCCTTTAGGTACCTCAATACATGATTTGCAACAACCGGGTGAACATTTCTTGGATATGTCAGAAATTGGCTCAATGTGTTCACAAAAAAGTATATGTTTGGCCTCATGTTTGTTAGGTACATCATAGAACCAATTATCTATCTATGCATCGTGCTATCAACCGACTCTAAAGAATCATCAAATAGTAGATTCAAATTTGATTCCATAAGTGTGGCAATGGCCTCGCAATCCATCATTTTGAATCTCTTCAAAATCTCCACTGCATACTTTCCTTGACAAAGGAATATCCCATCTAAACTTTGCCACACCTCCAAACCTAATAAGTATTCTTTCATCCATAGGTCCTTCATCTCAAACTCTACGGAAAGTCTCCTCTTCGTATCTACAATGAGCTCATCCTCATCAATTAGGATTAAGTCATCTACATATAGTAGTAGTATCACTAGTCTCCCTCTCTCAATCTTAAAATAAAGGTTGGAATTAGCTTTACGCATGGTAAATCCCAAGCTCATCAGAAAGCTATCTATCCTACCATACCACGTCCAAGGTGCTTGCTTCAAGTCATACAAGGCCTTCTTTAGCTTGTACACATGAGTTTGTATGTCATGTCTCTCAAATCCAAGTGGCTTCTCCACATACACTTCCTCTTCAACTTCCCATTCAAGAAGGTTGTCTTGACGCCCATATGGTGTATCTTCCATTTCATTACTATGGCTAATGCAAGAACAAATCTGATGGTAATGTATCTCGTTACATGTGCAAATGTCTCCTTGTAGTATATGCCTTCTTTTTTAGAGAAGCCACGTGCTACAAATCTTTCCTTGTACTTCTCTATGCTTCTATCTGCCTCATACTTGATATTGTAGGTCCATTTGGAAGACACTACAGACTTTCCTTTTGGTCTTGAGACCACCTCCTAAACATCATTCTTCATAATCGACTAATACTCTTTGATCATGGCATCTGTCCATTCTTTCTTTTCTGTTCCTTCCTCATAGATGGAAAATTCTTCATTAATGATGTCACAAAGTAGCGCCACACAACTGGAGTATGGTCTTGGTATTTTGTTTTCTCTAGAAGTCCCATCCAGGGCACCATATTTCTCTGTATCTTGGATTGCTTCTCTTGTCCATGTCGGTCTTCTCTTGTAGGAGTTCTTCTCACGAGGTGAATCTACAAGTATCTGTGGTTCTGTCATGTCATGATCTTCACGGTATTTTGAAGTTATTTCTTCCATTTCATTATCTTTGATCCTAAAAGGTTCAGTTTCTTCAATGCGGAGTTGTCTTGATTTGTTATAGGCTGAGTCTTCATCAAAACTGACATCTCAGTTGGTATCGATCTTCTTGAATCTTTGGAAGTACATTCGGTATGCTTTTGATGTGTCAATGTATCCCACGAATATACCCTTCTCTCCTGAAGGATCTAGTTTTGTTCTATTTTCTTTTGGAACATGTATGTACATAGGGCATCCAAATATTCAAAGATGGTTGACTTCTGGTTTCTCTCCTAAGATATATTCTTCTAGAGTTTTTTTATCTAAGACACAATGAGTTATGTTTTGTACATACACAGTTCTTCTTGCTATTTCTTCCCATAAGTACTTTGGAAGATATCTTGTTCATGAAGCACCGACTTTGTTGCTTCCATTATCGTTATGTTCTTCCTTACTGCAACACCGTCCTATTAAGGATTGTAGGGAGTGCTCATTTCTCTCTTAATCCCAGTTTCTCTACATAGATCTTTGAATTCTTCTAAAGTGAAATATCTACCATTATCTAATCGTAAAGTCTTGATCTTCTTTCAAGTGTGGTTCTCTGCCAAAGCTTTGAAGTCTTTGAACTTGTTGAATACTTCATCGTTTCCTTTCAAGAAATAGATCCATGTTTTGTGAGAATAATCATCTATGAAAGAAACATAGTATACATACGCACTTAAGGAGTTGGATGACATGGGGCCACATACATCTGAGTGTATTATCTCCAAAATATCTTTTACCTTGCTTTCACTGCTTGAAAATGGTTTCTTTGTATTCTTCCCTTGCGTGCATCATTTGCAAATGCCTTCATGTTTTGCTTAAATCTTGGGTAGACCTAATACCACCTTGCTTACAATTGGTAGCTCTCTATAGTGCATAGGTTCAATTGTTCGGTGCCATATTTCGCTTGGTTCCATAAATTCATGCACCAAGGCTTATTCTAGTTGACCCTTCAACTTGTATAGGCCTCCCTCTTGCTCCCCAATTATTGTTGCATCATCAATTGTCTTTCCTTTTGGCCACATGAGTACTTGGCCATGAACAAATGCAACACAGAATCCGTTAGCATGTAGTGTTGAGATGGAGAGTAGATTCTTCTTTAAACCTAGTACATAGAGAACATCCTTCATCTTCATTGATTTTCTAGAGTCCTACTTGTAAGAAGCTTCTTTGCTTCCTTTTATGGGGTATTGGTAGTCATCTCCTAATTTCACCTTGTAAGGTGATTCATGTTCTGAAAAGTTGATAAAGGATTCTTTGAATCCAGTCATATGCTTGGAAGCTCCACTATCCACAAGCTAACCATTGCTTCCATGGGTGACGGTACCTGTAAAAGCTGAGATCAAAACATATTCTTCATCACTTGAAGCGTCTTCTCTTGTTCTCTTGTTTACGAGTTCATCATCTTCAATAGTATGTGCATGATGTCTCTTCTTCTTCTTTGCCCTGGTGGACCCTTTGTTTATGGGGCAGTCTCTTGCAACGTGACCCTTTTCATCACATGTGTAACATCTAAGACTGGAGTAGTCCCTTCTATGATTTTTCTGGAATCTTTTGGCTCTTATGTGTGGTTGATCCTCCCCCTTTATTTTTTCCTTCTTCATGTGAGTTGTTAGTGCTTGATCATCATTTGCTCCCATATTCTCTCCTCTTTCCACTAATCAAGCTTCTTCTTTGGTGGATTCCTTCCACAATCTATTGAACTTGATAAGCTTCTTTCTAGCGCATATTCATTGAATGAAAGAGTCCCATAATTTCGAAAGGCCATTCAAGGTGGTCATTACTAGCTCTCCTTATTCAACGTTCTCTTCAATGGATTCAAGTTTCTCCTTGATTTGAGAGACCCTTGAGAAATAAGATTGGATGGTCTTCGAGTCTTGGATATTCACATTCTTGAGTTGTTTCCTTAAGGTCATCTTCTGGTTTATGTTCTTCCCTTCATATAGCTTGGTCAAAGCATCGAACATCTTCTTAGGTGTCTTCAAGGATGAGACATGAGGGATGAGATGATCTTTGATGGAGTCTGCAATGATCCTTTTGGATTTGATCATGTTCTCCTTATGAGTTGCTTTGGCATCATCTCCCTATGGTTCTGGAACCACCCCATTGACATATTTCATTCTCTTCTAGGATGATAGAAATTATATACTTCCATACTCAGAAGTTGTCATCTCCTTCAAGCTTGTCCTCAAGCTTGGCATAATTCAACATCTTGACTATGTAATATGAGAACCTAAAATGGTAAAGACAAGGAAATAGATCTTACCCATTTGAGATGTCAAAACTGCTTCTTGAGTTGGATGACCTAGGTTTTGGCTGGGAAACCCTGATTTTTCAAACTTGGAATCTTGAAATTCTATCTGAATAGAAAGATGCGCCTTCTTGAGGCAAGTTTCCTAGTGAGGTATTTTTCCAAAAAACGTGGAGGGAATTCAAAAAATCTGATGCCCCAGTTCCTTCTTGTAATGTCCTATAGTAAAAAATTGAAACTTTTCTTATATGGAATCTTCCTCCGCCAAGAGAGGCACCTCCTTGAAGCTCATTAGCCTAGCCCTGTTTTCTAGAAAAATTGTGGAGACAAGTGCTATAATTTGGAAGCCCTAGTTTCCCGTAAATACTCAGTACCTCCTTTCAAGGTGGCTCTAATACCATGTTAGAGTTTGCACTTTAATTCAAATTCGGTATACCTTTAATCTAATGTACTAGGATCACTAAAAGATATACAAGCACATCATAAAATATAGACACAAATTTTATCTAGGGAAACCCAAATGAGAGAAAACCCATCAACTTCTTCTGTATAGATTCATCACTTAGTACAATGTCAGACAAAGCTAGAAAACCCAAAGATAAGATACCTTTTGCAGCTTCTTCCTCTTCCCACTGAACATGTCTTTCTCTGTCTCTTGGAGAAAACTTGCTTGTGTTGTTGTGTGTCCAAATGAGGGAGTGTGCCTCCCTATTTACCATGATCATGTATGTGATCTTTTTCCTCAACAAGGTCAACTTCTCTAACTTACTAGGTCGACTTGTCCTTGTGGGAGATCAAAAATACATTTTACATTATTTCCTTGGGGAATATTTCTCTGACTTGCAACAGAGGTTTTACCTCGACTCTATACATGACCAATTACAATAATGACACCCTGAACGAAGTGAAAACAACCCCGAAAGGAGGCACAATAAAAATACAATAACATATTACAATGAAGAATAGCTTCCAAAGTTGCATTTTCAACAACATATAGAAGCGTATTTTAACATACATTTAACTTTGGATTTTCAATTGTGAATCCAAGACTAAGAACACCTTAATTTATAATTTACCTTCTGGCATAATTAAATTCATTTAATCAAATGTTGTTTTCTATCACAATAGAGAATCATGTTTAACCCTAAACCTAAAACATTTTACATGATGCAAATTACGCTAAATGCACAAGCTCCTCTATCTGAGAGTGTTGCATTCATTAAGGAAATTAGACATTCTCATCTAATTCTTGTGACCTCAAGGTTGGTGGAGAAAAAAGCATCTCAATGGAATTCAGCATTGACCCCTCTCAGCAACCCCATCTATACTCACATGGGGGGATCCCCTTCATACCCATATCCTTATCATTTGTCACTTAGTGTTCATCCCTCTATCCATTTTGATGTTCTGCAAGATATGACTTTCCAAGAAAACATATTAAATGATCGCAACAAATATACCAAAATAATGCATAACATTGTCTTCACTATCATTCCCAATTAGATTTCGGTGGGGATCATAGTCTTTAGTTATTTAATCACTACGAACCAAGCTTCTATATTAATTCACAAACCCAACTAGGGTGCACACATATCAACAATGGAAAAAGCAAGTGTATCTAGATTGGCTACTCAACAATGATCATAATAAAACAACATCCTTACACATGATCACTCAAACACACCATAAATCACAATGCATGACCAACAACATTAATATAACATATCATTCTATAACAATATGTCTATAGATACACTGGTCATCGCATGTCACAGTAAAAATATGGCGACCCTACCCACCAATATCACAAATATGTCTAGGGGTAAAATTGTAAATATCTACAAATTCAATTCATTCAAGCCCACCCTTGTGACAATTGACATTAATCATATTAAAGACAAACTACTAGTGAATACTTAAAAGATCCAAATATGAAGCATGCACATCCTAATTCTAACAATTTGATCTTACAGTGGTCCAGGGTTCTATTCTAGACTAGCATGGACTTCATAGAAAAATAATGTGTTAGAAATAAAAACTCATTGTTTTCCTTAATCGATCCATATATTTGTTTCCTTACTCCCCTTTTCTATAATGGTAAACTAAACCAAAGATACTTGGGAGCGGGAGCGAAAGCGAGAAGCAGGAAGCGAGAGCAAAGCGAAAAGCGAAATTTTCAAAAGCTTCCCGAGTGGGAGCATTTTCGGGAGAGTTTTCTATATAATATATATTTTTATATATTTTGATGCATATTTCAACAAAACCATGTGCATCCATCAAAATTCAAACCATTATACACAAATATGCAAAGTTCCTCATGTATATGTTACCGAGATAATTAGTAAATAAGATAATAATTAATAATTAATAATAGTTAAGATAATTAATGAAACATTATCTATATTGTAAAGAAGAGGATGTAACCCTTCATGTAATGGCCAAACATATTTAATGGTGGCCTACCCATTTGTAAATAATCCATTCCAAAATTATATTTATATATTCTTTTCTTCAGCATGGAAGTCGGATACGCTTCTTGAAGTCAAACAACCGGATATGGTTGTGACGTTGGTATCAGAGCGTATTCACTCCTATTCTGAGCTTGGATTTGGCTCCTTGGCACCTTCAACAGTTCTCTCTCCTCCACACTTCAAGCTACACTTTCCACCTCTCCCCCATCACTACACATTTCACTCTTGTTCCTCACATTTCCCAAACACTCCTGCACCTTTTCCTTAGATCCCTCACACTCATCCACTCTTCCTCACTTTACCCACCTCTCATCACTCCACCATTTCCTCCCCACCTACGCCTCCACCCATCCTCATGCATTCCCACTCCACCTCCTCCCATGCTTTCCGTCTGCCAGCCATCCTCCCATTCTACCTCCCCTCTCGCACCTCCCTTCTGCTAGTACCTGTGCGTTGATCCACACGCCATCCATCCTCTTGACCCTCCCATCCACCTCCAATCCATACGCTCTCCCACTCCAGGTTTTCCCCTGCTCCGCTCCAGCACCTTGCTACATATCCCAAACACAACACCACGCCCTCCTCTCACACTCCATCTCCCTCCGCTCCCCTTCCTACACATCATACCCATGACCACCTTCAAGCCGTTGCCCCACTCCTCGCTGCTCCATGCAACCTCCTTATGTTCTACCCACCCATCTAAACTTGAGCACTGTGCTATGTCATCTCCATACCTGGCACTCATGCCATTTCCCTTTCATGATAATCGGTCCAATTCCATACCATCTACCACTCGCTTAAAACCCTAAATCTCCTTATTTCACACAAAAAAAAAAATTATTATCTTTTTTTTACAAAAACGGTTAAAATTTTAATTAAAGACTGGAAAAGAGGCTTCCAGGACCCTTACAATGCTTATTCAGGATAATTATCTTGAGCTTCATCTCCAAAATACACCTAGCTAAAACAGGGCTAGGCCAAGTCTTCCTGGATTCTGCATTTGCTGAAATGTTGCATGCTAGAGGAGCCTTAGCGTTAGGGAATCGAATGGTTTGAGATTTCTGCATTGACAATTAGCTGGCTCTTGCTCAAGGAGGTGCCCCGATTGGCCTCGGCATCCGCTAGGTTGTTGAGATTCCTTAGCACGTGGTAAGCCTTGTGAGTGCTGAAGTGCGTCAGAAGGAGAAGGACTTTCCTGTACATATGACCAAGGTTGATATCCGTTGGCCCTTTCTTAGTATGTAACGCCTTAATAATTAGCCTGGAGTCGCCAAATATAGTAATCTTCTGGATGTTCAGCTTCCTTGCTTGGTTTAGGCCTTGGCACAGTGCCAGAAACTCAGCTTGATTGTTGGAGGCGTGTCCAAGACCCCATGCATATGACAGGTGCAGCTTGCCAGAGGGATCAATGATAATGCCGCCTCCTCCAGCTTGACCAGGATTCCCTTTCGAGGCCCTGTCAAAGAAGAGGCACCATTCGTCAAGGGCTGACCTCCACTTGATAAATTCCTGTTCGTCCAACCTGATTTCCCAGTTTAACTTCTGAGGGGGATTTAAAGCTTCCACGGTTTGTTGGTTCAAGTTGAGCTCCTTAAGCCAACGCTCTTCATCAGGAGTGAGGTTGGTCGAGTTTTTGATGGAAGGCTTAGTACTAAGCGCTTCTGCCATCATAGTCTGGGCTTTAACAGCAACTTGAGGAGGAAGTCTACTTTCCTCTTTAAAAATTCTATTGTTCCTCTCCAACCAGATTTTCCAGCACAGGAATTTGGGAGTCCACATCCACGCGAGCTTGAGGAGGTTTTTCTTGCTCAGGTTGAAAGGAGAGAGAGAATTCCAGTTGCTTATGAACTCCATTACTGAGTTTGGCAGTCTGTTAGCAGTAGAACCTATCATAATCCTCCATACCTCTTTAGTGAACTCGCAGCTGATAAAGAGATGCTCAGTCGTTTCTTCAGCATGATTGCACAAGAAGCAGCGTGAAGGCCCTTCCCAGCCTTTCCTTTTGAGATTATCGCTGGTCATGATGCTGTTGTGGAGAAGAGTCCATATAAATATGTCAATTTTGGGAATGGAGGGGAAATTCCACAAAGTTTTCCACGGTGCTGGGTTTGGAGGGACCTAAGGTGTTTCCAAGATGGCAGCATAGCCAGCTGCTGCAGAATAAATCCCAGTTCCTGACCCCCAGCCCCGTTTGTCTTTTGATTTGGCAGAGTGGGGCGATTTCCTTTGCAGAAGGTCCAACAGCGCTGAAGCTTCGTCCTTTAGCTCTTCTGGATAGTCTCCAAGATTCCAGTTTGCCAAGGAATCGTGATCATCATTATTCCAAATGGAGATGTCCCACAGCGTGGTTCGATTATTTGCCAGAAGCCACGATTTGATGTTCTCCAGGTCGTTGATCTCATTGAGAGGCTGATCCCCCACAATTGAGTCCTCCCAAATTTTAATTTTTGCACCATTGCCAGGAATCCACGTAAGCTTTGGGATGGCTCTTTTGCACAACGTGAAGATCGGGGAGCCTTTCTGCGTTTTTGTGGGTTTTTCCAGGCATCTCTCCCTGTCACCTTTGAATTTTTTCTTCTTGAGAATTTGTTTGCTCCAGGTTCTTTTTCCAGTAATCAAATTCCAGAGAATTTTTCCACCCATGGCAAGATTTTGCATGGCCACGTTCCTAATTTGAAGACCCCCTTCCATCTTTGGCTTCGTTACCTTATCCCAGCTCACAAGATGGATCTTCTTCTCACAGTTACGACCTCCTTCCCAAAGAAAACGACAGAGCAGCTCATTGATTTTGTTGGTTATCGTTTTGGGAGCTAACAAAATAGAACATTGATAAATTGGCAGACTGGTGAGGACAGAGTTCATCAAAACAACCTTACCTACTTTGTTGAGCTAGTTTTCTCCCCAGGCATGGATTTTGTTTTTTAATTTGTCCAGCAAAGGCAGCCAATGGGCAACTTTGGGGGTAGCTCTTAAAATTGGAATGCCCAGGTAGCTGAAGGTGTCCCATGTTGCGTTACCTTCCATTCCAAGAATCCTAGAAATCTCCAACATGTCTAGCGATGAACAGTTCCAGCCAAAAATCTTACTTTTGTTGTAGTTTATTTCACTTCCAGAGCTGCTTCTATAGAGATCCAGTTCAACTTTGAAGTTCCTGGCAGTATTAAGATTGGCAGCTCCCAGTAAAAGAGTGTCATCCACGAACTGTGCGTGGTTTACCTCCTTGACCTTTGGGACAATTCTAATGCATGAGAGGGATCTGTTTTGAAGCCTTCTGTTCAACTGGAAGCTAAGAACGGAGGCTTGAATGACAAAGAGAACAGGGGAGAGAGGGAAGCCTTGCCTTAATCCTCCTGAAGCTTGGAAGAAATTGGTGGGCCGACCATTGACCAACGGGGCAGTCCAGGGGGCTGATATGCAGGCTTTGACCCAATCTATAAATTTCTGAATAAACCCAAAGTTCCTCATGGCTGCAAACAGAAAATCATGCTTGACTCTGTCAAAGGCACTGCCCAAATCCAACTTAACCACCATACCCTTCTCTTTTTTCCTGTAGCTAGTATGAATGGCTTCTTGTACTAAGATAATGTTATCCAGGATCTATCTTCCTCTTACAAACCCACCTTGATTTTCCGGGATCAGTTTAGGCAGAATTCTTTTGAGTCTGTTGGCAATGATTTTAGTGATGATTTTATATCCCGTATTACAGAGGGAGATAGGTCTGAATCTGCTGAAGTTCTTGGCACCTTTTTCTTTTGGAATGAGGGCCAAGAAAGAGGAATTAGTTCTGCCACCAGCTTGGTACAGTTTTGATCCTTCTTGACCATTCTGTACAGGTCATTTTTTATGATATCCCAGCAAGCAATGTAGAACCGGGCAGTGAATCCATCTGGCCCTGGAGCTTTTTCTGGGTCCATTTTGAAGAGGGATTTCTTGATTTCCTGTATACTGACAGGGTTGTTCAGTAGAATGTTGTCATCATCATTGACCATGCTTGGGATCTCTGAAAGAGGGTAATTATTCGAGTCCATTGGGTCCAGGTCTAAGGCTGAATAGAGGATTTTGTAAAATGAATGGGTTGCCTCCTTGATACCACTGAAGTCCTTTATGACTTGATCATGCATTTGAATTTCACTAATGGAATTGTAGTTTTTCCTGGCTTGGGCTTGCTTGTGAAAGAAGGAGGTGTTTTTGTCTCTAGCTTGAATCCAAAGCATTCTGGATTTGACTCTCCAATATGTTTCCTCTTCTCTGCAAGCTTTATGGTACATCCTTTGTAGCTCAGCTTCCTGGTTAATCAGATCAGGAGTGACTGGAGCTTCTTCTAAGGCCATTTGGTGTCTTTCTAGAGCCTTCTGAATTCTTATCCTTTCAGCCGTGGGAGAGCTTAGACCTTTGGCCCAAGCTTTTAGGTCAGCTTTGAGTCTTCTAAGCTTTCCTTCCCAAACATAGAAGGGGGAGCCATACACAGGTTGCTTCCAGGAATCGGACACAAGGTCAAGGAAACCTTCCTGAGTGACCCAAATTGGGCTGAACCGGAAGGGGATAGGACCAAGATTTTCCCCACTTGACAGGGAGAGCGTAATGGGTTTATGATCAGAGGTGTAATGTGGGATAATCTTGGAGGACGCCATAAGACCTAGGGTTAGAAAGGAGGACTGAATAACAAAGCGGTCAAGACGGGCAGCTATGTGGCCCGATCCAATTCTTTTATTGGACCAGGTGAACTTCCCCCTGTCAGGAGGGATATCTTCAAGCTCCCAATCCATCATCAAGTCTTCTACCCACTCTCTTGCCAGATCCCGGACTAAGGATCCCCCTTTTTTTTTCGCCAGAGCAAGGGTTACATTTAAATCTCCAGCCACTACTAAGTTTTCAGTATTGTGTTGATTGAGAAATAAATTAACGGAGTCCCAACACTTTTTTTTCTCAGCAGGGGAGAGAGGAACATACATGTTGAAGAGACTTACAAGATGACCGGAGTCTTTGTGGATCAGCTTGGTAAATAACCAGTGAGTGGTGCCTTCTTCTTCAATTAGATCGAGCTTTGCAGAGTCCCAGAACGTAGCTAAACCTCCCGAGGCTCCTCTTGCGCTCACAGCCCTACCCGGGCCTTTCTTCCAGAACGAGTTGCTTGCTCGGAGGAGAGCATCCTCCTCCATTTTCGTCTCCTGGATTAGGAGGACTTCAGGCCTTGTTTCTCTTACTAGATCCCTTATTGCTTCTTCCTTTAGTGTGCTGCCTAGTCCTCTGCAGTTCTAGGAGACGAATTGCATTATTTTCCTGAGTGAGAGGGATGGCCCCCTTTCGGAGTCTTCCCTAGCTTCATCCCCGATCTAGTATTCATCATTTCTGGTATGGTATGTTGAGAGCCTTGAACCACATCCTTGTAGGACTGCTCTTCTCTTATTTTCTTCTTAGTCTTCCGTCTGCGCTTTGGATGGTCTGGTGATCCTGATGGATTGCTTGCTTCAGTATATCCTTCCTCAGAGGATTCAGCTCTTGTTTTCGAGCCCAGACTTATATGTTCCTTTGACTGACTAGAATCAATAAGCTTTGGGATTGGGACGGTTGGGCCTTGTGATGCCCGTGTTCCTTCCTCTTCTGGGGCAAGTGTGGGGGTTTGAGCTTCATTGGGAGGTTCCTAGTGACTAGGTTTTGAGCTGCCAACCGTTGGGGGTTCCTGGGCCATTTTCTCCTTGCTTTTGGCGCTGTTAGCGGTTCTACTTTTCTTTACTTTCTGCCATCCTTCGGCATCTTCTTTCCTAGCGGCCAATTTGGGACAATGCCTTTGGAAGTGGAAATGCTCCTGGCAGTGCCTGCACTTGAAGGGAAGGTGCTCGTAGTCCAGTTTCTGATAATGGGTCCAGGTTCCAACGGTTAATTTTACTGCCTCAGGAAGGTCGGCTTCAAGATCAACTTCAACAAAGATTCTGGCACAGGTATATTGTCTCTTGTTATCAGCTTTGTCTATGAAGCGGCCGATTCCATTCCCTATTCTCTGCAGAGATTCAATATCCCAGCAATGCACCAGAAGGTTGGGAAGCCTAACCCATATCGACACTTCTTTGGGTAGATCGAATGAAGGGTCAAAATCCGGAGTCCATTTGTTCAGATATAGACCCTGTGTTCCCATGAAATAGGGGCCATTTCTAAAGATTAGGTCCCGGTCTTCTTCTGAGATGAATTCAAACACAAAAAACCCTCTTCCGACAGGGTAGCAGGTTACTCCGTGTTTCATATTGGGCTTCCAATTTCTCTGTATCCAGTCATCAGTCATCTTAGTGGAGGGCCATAAACCCATAAACTGGCCCACTAGACCTCGCTTAGCCAGAGCCAGAGCTATCTTCATTGGTTTTTCTTCACGAAGGGAAATCTCAGGAATTTCCTCCAACTTCTTGATAAATTTTGGGATCTCCGAGATAGAGGGCTTCTTCTTGCCTCTGCTAAGGAGCCTCCGGAAGGCATCCTCGTCCGAACTAGGAGGGGAAGGAGTGGCCTCCCCTCCCCCAGGCGCCGCCATCTCTGCTCAACGCAGCTCAAAACTAGATCGTTGTTCTCAGCTACGCACAGCCCTAATGAACTCTCGTCTTCAACAAAAAAAAAATATTATTATTACCAACAATTATTCTTATTATTTAATAATTATTAAAATTACAATTATTAATTACAAAAGAGCAGGATATTAAACCTTTGGTGTGTCCAATTATTATCAAAGGAAGAAAAACTAAAGTCAAAATCTTATTCAATAATCAGAATTAGTAAACCTTATTTTTATTTTGAATCCTATTCAATAATCCTAAAAATAATAATAATTATTATTATTATTAGTTCATCAATTCTACTCTCGAATCATTATTATTTGTTATGTTACCAGTCCTTCAAACTCACTTAGAAAGGTTGCAAGATTAGGTAAACCCTCATATGTAGGTAACTCCCTCAACTGATTTCCACCCGTTGCACAGATCGAGTAATCTTCACACATCTCCTCATAGATACTTCCAATATGTTTTTCCAATTCTCCAATGCCTCCCCTTAATCTGATGTGCATGAACTAGTACTCTGCCAGCTCAGGTTCTCATCTGTTGTAGGATTGATGTAATCCTCTTTTAAGGAAGTGACATTATAGATCTGGTCCAAATAGTCACCCTGTCCTTCATTGTAGACTAGTTCGACATATCTTTGTCCCTCGAGTGGATCAATGGGTGACACTACCCTCATCTCGTCATCCTCAAATGAGAGGATTCTTTTCTTAAACTTTATGATGGTCTGATTGTCTATTGCCCATTCTATCCCTAGAAGCGCGGGATATGAGTTTGTGTCGTTGACAATGTTGATAACTTCAAAATATGCAAATGTAAGAAACCCCTCAATGTCGACAGGAACTTGACTTAACCTACCAATCGGTAGGACATTCGCTTGATTAGAAAGCCTTAACTAGACAGGGGACCAGTCCAAGCGCAACTTGCCCATGCTTTCCCAAGTTTGAAGAGTCAATATATTGACATCCGACCCCAGATCTAGGATAATGTAATCCATGTCGTAGTCTCTTATCTGCGTAGTCATTCTTAACTCGTGCCCAATTTTGAATTTATTTTTGACGTGGTTAACTCTTCTCTCAAGTTGCGACAGGGTTTCTTCTATAAGTGGTTGTAATTCTGCAACATCTTTATCATGGATTAGTGCTAAGCAACTTGAAAGAAATGATTTGAGCTTACTAACCTTTTTTGGAATTTGCTTTTGGAATAGATGTTGAAATCGTTCAAGCATCTCCCTGACTTCGGTTGAGGTCGACGGTTTTCTGGATCTACAAACTTCGGTCGCACGGCCAAAAATACTTGCTTGTGTTTTTGAACATCGAATGGTACTTTATTTTTGCGTTGCAAGTTGCACCTACGGTTATCCTTGTGGTATATTCTGATCGGATCCAGTCGTAGCACCTCCTCGTGTTACGACGACAACAATTGGTTCTCTCGAAACAACAACAATCATTTGAATATTCAAGCTAGGATTTGTATTGGGATTCTGCGTGGGGTTAGGACCTCCGACGATCCGAGCTTTCCACTTTGCAATCAACCGGGGACATTGTTCCACATTATGGTCTTGTGCTTTGCAATATGAACATGTCTTTGCAGGTTCGTAGTAATCTCTAGCTTAATGGTCTGGATGTCCACAATTATAGCATACAATTTGACCTCTTCATTTGTCGAATCCTCCTCCTCTGCCTCTGAAATTTTCAACCCCCTACCCTGAGGGTGTGGTTACTGTGGTGGATATTTATTCTACGAGTATTGATGCTGATATTGCAGATAATGTGCAGGTGGGTAGTGCACTTGTGCTTGTTCAGCCTGAATTTGCCCGTCATTCTTCATTAAGTAGGTGTTGACTTTCTTCTCCTTCAAGAGCTGATATGCTCTACAATCTTTCTCATCGTGTCCTACTAACTTACAAAATTTACAGAAAAGGATGGTTGGGGTACTTACAATCTTCTGTAAGCATAAATAGTCCTCATCGCAATGCCCTCTAGTCTGGCATATTTTGCACCAAAGTAGTCATTGGATACTCAATGGACTAGGTGCACCTGACGGGATATAGTTCATGTACGCCGGACAATTATCCTTTTGTTGGTCATCTATTCGACATCTTGAACACCATAAATCCTCAGGTACTTCTTTTCCCTTCTTAATATCCTGAAGATGTACCGTCAGATTAGCCAACTGCGACTGAATCTGCATCATCCCTGCGCCACCCTCTCCAATCAATGAGGATTACAGCTTCATTACTATTTCTAGCGCTTCCATCTGCGACACAACCTTCTGTTGCATCAAAGCGACTCGGATGTGTGGTAGTAGTGCAACAATAAACTATTCTTTGTGATGTACATCTGACATTTGAAAACTCACTTTGGCCATTAAAGTTTTAAACTGCTGATCGAAATCCCATACATATTATGTCGGTAACTGCTTTATCTCCTTTATCTCGGTGATACACTACGACTCAAATTTAGGTTTTCTGAACTCACAAATCATCGCGAATCGGATCTCATTAAGGTCTTATGTGGGTTTCCTACCGGTACTATGCAAAACTTCATAAACCAGTCCAGCGCACGACCCACACAAAGTCATAATCATCTGCGCTTTCCTTATCTCTGCATTGTGAACTTGGCGAACTGTACAAACAGCTTCGCAAAGGAACCAATGTTGTTCTGGATCTTCTGCTCCATTCCCATTCAATGTAGGTAATCGAATATCTGCCTCAGACATTGAGTTGGCATTGGGGGTTTTTAATGAACAATTTAATGAAGGTGGACTTCCTTGCGCACTAGTACTACTAGTATTGACTGTTGAAAAGTTACCTAGGAAGTGTTTGTCCACCTAGAGTTGCCTTGGGGTGGACAAGAACATTTAAATATGACTCCTAGTCATTTTGTGCATTTAATGAAGTGAGATGCACTTTATATTTTGAAGTGACTTTATTAAAAATTTAAGTGGGTATTTTTCTTAAGTTCACATTTAAAAGTTAAGTAAGTGATTAAATAGAAAAAGGGGTTGCTCAAATTTATTAAATGATATGAGGCTGCAAATTTTAGCCCTTGGAAGGCTAGAATTAGCTTGATTCTTGAAGAGAATGAACTATGGGATATAGTTCATGGGACATCTACAAATCCTGTAGTAGTACCTACTGATGCAACAAATAAGGCAGCCTTCATAAAGAAGGATATAAGGGAAAGAAGAGTCATTCTTGATGCAGTGAAGGATAATGTGATCCCTCACATTTGATGAGTATTGTCGACAGGTGGGGATAAAGAGGCAGTTGATTGTTCCTTACACTCCACAACAGAATAGAGTGGATGAAAGGAAGAATCGTTCTATGGGCAGAGGCCTGTAGTACTGATGTTTATGTTCTCAACAGGAGTCTGCAATGAGCATTGGGGAGTAAAACTAATGAGGAGACATTCATAGGGAAAGTGCCTGAGATAGGTCACTTTCGGATTTGTGGTTTCCTTACATACTCCCATGTCCCTTATGAGAAGAGGAAAAAATTGGAGGCTACAGGTGAGCATGGTATTTTTGTTGGTTACGATGATACATCGAAGGCTTTTCGAATTTACCTTTCTACACATAGGAAAGTTCTGGTGAGGAGGGAGGTGCAGTTCGAGGAAGAGAAATCCATCAGGAGGTCTCTTGATTCTGAGATGAAGGTAGTAGGGTACTACACAAGTGACAACTCAGAGTTTAGGGTCACCAGTTTCAGGCGTGATTGGGTCACAGGTTACAGGTTCTTCAATTATAGGGGCTCAGTCTACAGGTAATTCTAGTACAGGGACAAGTTCACAGATCGCAGGTTCACAGATGACACCTTCAGGTGATTCAAGTTCTAGTGGCACAAGTATAGGTTCTCAGGTTGTTGGGACTTCTTCAAGGAGACAGGTGTCCGATCAGGAGCTTGAGGAGATTCTAAGACATGACGCTTCCTCTAGGTAGAGAAATCCAAGTTGGCTTCAGGAGTTGATGAAGGAAGCAGAGCAGTAAGTTGGAATGCCCAAGAGGGAGGTCAGAGAGAGCAGGGCACCTGAGATATTTTCCAGCTATATGGCACAGGTGACTAGCTTGTGTGACATCATTCCTGATACTTATGAGTAGGATTCCGCACACTAGGTATGGAGAGGTGCCTTGATGGAGGAGTACAACTCCATCATGAAGAATGGGGTGTGGGAAGTGGTTCCGAGACCAGAGGGGAAGTCAATTGTGACTTCCAAATGGCTATACTAGATAAAGCATGCTGCAGATGGCAATATTGAGAAGTTCAAAGCTCGATTTGTTTTGCACGTGGGTTCTCATAGGTTGAGGGAGTTGATTATGATGAGACATATACACCAGTGGCCAGATTTTCTTCGATCAGGGTAGTGATCTCCGTCGTTTCAGAGATGGGTTGGAAGATCCATCAGATGGATGTGAAAACCTCTTTCCTAAACAGTTTTCTATAGGAGGAGGTATATTTGGAGCAGCCACAGGGCTTTGAGGTATGTGAGAGAGACACTCATGTTTGCAGGTTGAAAAAGGCCTTGTATGGACTGAAACAAGCCCCTCGAGCTTGGTATTCCAAGATCAACACCTACTTGCTTTTGATTGGGTTTCAGAAGAGTGAAGCGGATCCCAACCTATACTACATTGTGGTTGGTGGTGTTCCACTTATTATTCTGTTGTATGTTGATGACTTGTTCATTATTGGGGGAGAGCACCTGATTGATGCATGCAAGAAGGATCTTGCTTCAGAGTTCGAGATGAAAGACCTTGGACTCATGCATTATTATTTGGGGATGGAGGTTTGGCAGGAGGATGGACATGTTTTCCTGTGGCAAGGAAAATATGTTGCAGATGTTTTGAAGAGATTTCAAATGATAGATTCCAGACCGATGTTGACACCCATGATCACCAACTGGGCGAAGCTTCATGCTTCAGAGGGAGAGTTCGTGGACCCTACCTTATATCGTAAGTTGATTGGTTTGTTAATGTATTTGGTCAACACCAGACCAGATATGAGTTTTGCAGTGAACAATCTCAGTCAATTCATGGTGGATCCAAGGAGAGTGCATTGGACTGCTGCAAAACACATCTTGAGGTATCTTGCAGGTACAACTGACTATGGATTGGATTATAGGGGATCTGGTGGAGTAGGATTGGTTGGCTATATAGATTCAGATTGGGCAGGTAGTGCTTTGGATCGGAAAAGCACTTTCGATTGTTGCTTCATCTTTGGTTCGACAATTGTGTCGTGGTTCAGCATGACGGAAAAGTCCATGGCATTGATTTCTGTTGAGGATGAGTAAATGGCATCCAATCATGCTAGTTATGAGGCCTTGTGGCTTCACAAGTTGATGGTGGATTTTTTTGATATGGAGCTAAGTCCCATAGTTATACAGTCTGATAATCATAGTTGCATCAAGCTCTCTGAGAATTCGGTATTTCATGATAGGTCGAAGCACATTGAGATTAGATATCACTTCATCAGGGATTATGTTCAAAGAGGGGTTGTTCGTTTGAAGTATGTTCTGACAGATGAGCAAGCGGCTAACATTCTCACGAAGGATTTGGCTAGAGGAAAACATGTCTACTTCAAAGATAAGTTGGGAGTGGTGAAAAACACCTTCCTCGGTAAGAGAGAGTGTTAAAAAGTTAACTAGCAAGTGTTTGTCCACCTAGAGTTGCCTTGGGGTGGAAAAGGACACTTAAATGTGACTCCTAGTCATTTTGTGCATATAATGAAGTGAGATGCACTTTATATTTTAAAGTGACTTTATTAAAAAGTTAAGTGGGTATTTTTCCTAAGTTCACATTTAAAAGTTAAGTGAGTCATTAAATAGAAAAAGGGGTTGCTCAACTTTATTAAATAATAGGAGTTCTCTAAATATCATTTAATTATTTTTTTAATGGAGCATTTAATGTCAAACTTTCATCTAATCTAATCTTAACTGTTTAATGGACAAGGGAACTTACCATGAACAAAAAGGCTAGGGCAAGGAAAAAAATTATTCATTGTGTTCATCTTCAGGAGAGAATTTTGAAGAGAGAGAGAAAGAAGAAAAGTGAGAGTTTTGGACAGAATTTAGAAGAAGACTGTACTTGTGCACAGAAATCAAGGAGATTGACTGCATATATTTTGAGGAGTTGACTGCACAGATTTCAAGGAGGGATTCCGTACAGCCTGTACAGTCAACACAGAAATTGAGGAAGGTACGACCAACATTAAATTCAATTTTTATGCACAAAAATCGAGACTGTATGGATTCTTATTTTGGCACAGAAATCGAGACTGTACGACCTGCAATAAAAAAAATTGTACAGTACAGAGTGACACAAAAATCGAGGAAGATTTTGTGGGCACAAATTTCAAGGTAGAAGACAAAAAATTAATTTTTGTCCATACAACAATTATTTGGCACGAATTTTGAGGCTAAGTCTGGCACGTTTTCGAGGAAGAAATTTTCAGCAATGGGTTCAAATTTCGAGACTGAAAAATTGATAAGTACTACTGAATTTAAAATCTGTAATTTTCTAAAGAAATATAAAATCTCTCTCACTCAGAAAACAGGTTTTCCCTTGGGGGTTTTCTCCTGGTCCATTGGACAAAAACAAGTGTCTAAATTTTCATGTGTGTAAATGTCTAAAATTTTCTGAGTTATACATTTAGAGTGTGAAAAGAAAATTTTATGAATTTGTTTAAAGTTGAGAAAAAGTTTTCACATGTGTTTAAGTTTGGATAACGTACAAAAAATTATGGATTGAAAGGGTTGGGCATTTAACAATGTGGAGAAGCCTAAAGGATTGAAACTGGGTTCGGAAAAATTTCAAAAACTTTCATTAACAGTTCTATACAAAATATGAGTCTCTAGACCTTACCTCTAGCGATGCTCTTGGTGTGGTACAGTTGTGTTTTGATCTTGGTGTCTTTGTGGATTCTTCTGACTCTTTTGCTCCTTCAAAAATTGGGCTATATTCATCCTCTTTGTCGTAAGACCCTTCGTGCATGGTTCAAACTCATACTCCCTTTATCCAAACAGAGTAAGACTCCGTCTACCCCCTATTGTCTTTCTTCTTTTTCCTGACTGGAATTTCCTTCCACTCCTTAGAAATCCATCTTCTAGTTTAGGTCATGTACTTCCTGGGAACATCTCAGCACACCATTTCCCATTTCCTTTATAGGTCATCTACAACATATCCTTTCTCCTGGATATGTGACTCAACTGCTCAACTGCAAAATTCCCTTCTCATAGACGAGCATCTTTATCCATGTATTTATAGACAACAAGTACCTCCTTCGGGGTCCTTGGAAAAACTTTATTTCCACCTCACTATATGAGGTTATCGTCTCAACTGCAAACTTAATAATACATCCTTGCAAAATACTGTCGACCCAAAAATCAATAGCTCTAGAGATGGGGTTACTTACACTGGTTAACTCATGGATCAGCTGAGCACTCCACTCGAATGCTTCCTGTCTCTGAAATTTTGTTTGTCAAGTCGCCAATATTGACAACCGCTCATGTAGCACAATAGGGAACTCTGCAAAAAATATTTCGTGAATATATGTGTACAAGTATCGGTCCAACCAGTTTTTTGTCCTCAACCGTGATCTTACGCTCTCCTCTTGCGTAAATGCTAATGTCTTAGACTCCAGCCAATCCTCGATTTCTTTCTTTGTTGGATGCCACAAGATTTCCGTAAACTCAAATAATTAAGGTTCTCGGCAACGTAACCATTTGTTGGCTACTTTTCCTCATTCTCGCGACCCAAGTTCAACAGACTCACAAAACACCAACAAAACACCCAAAGATATCGGCCCGACAGAGCAATCCCAGTCGGAAGCACCTGCGACGTAGGCGCAGTCTCACCTGAGATATCTTAATGGTAAGCTCCCATAACCATGTTTCTGTAGTGGACAAGGGATTACAGTCCTCTGGCGCACAACCAAGGAGCTCAAAAGAGTCAAAAGGTTAGAGTCTCCTACAAACTCGACAATGGCGCAACATTGTGACACAACCAACGTGCGACGCAACCTTCCCTTAACAACTTATCGGCAAAAGAACTTGAAACTATATAAAATATTGTCAATGTTTCTATCCCACTTAATCTTGTGACAATGGCGCAACTGTGCAACACCAATTATTCCTTAACAATAAATGACAGTGGTGCAACTGTATTACAACTTAATAATAAATGAGCATGAAATACTAGACAATTCTTCGACAATGATTTAGTCATCCATTCATTCAACTGATTTTATCAATATTGCAACATTCACTTAAGCAATAAACAGAATCAAGCACATTCATTTGACACAAGATGTAACGTGGAAACCCAACCGAGAAAAACCACAAAGGTGCTCTTCATTTGGCATGAGAAATATATGGCACCTTTCAGTCTGTCAATTGACTGCAGATTGTTTGAGATATGTATTTTTGGCTCAGACTCTTCCACGCTCTCATGCTCTCTATTTTATTATGTTTTTCTTCTAACTACTCCTACTGATACGCGCACAGTATGGATCGACTCTTCTACTCTACTATCTATGCACTCAACAACAGAATGACTCCTACTACTCAGTGACTCTTCTGCAAAAAAGGTTATGTGGCTCAACATCCTTCGACAACACTACTATCAGACTTCTCTCTAATTTCTTCAATTATTTCCTCACTTCAGCAACCCTTATACAAAATGGTTTCTTCCTATTTATAGATTCTGCAAGACCACGCAAGGTCAACTGGGTACAACTCCTTTATAACAGTCATAAATAGCCACAAAAACATCTTTCAATACATTTATTATAGACCATAACTAGCTGCAAAAAACATCTTTCAATACATTTATTGCAGACCATAACTACCCGCAAAAACATCTTTCAATATTCCACCACCTCTAGTACCTACGGTCTTCCTGTCCTATCGCTTTCCATCCTTTTCTCTTCTTCCTTCCCGCAGATTCTCGTTTCCTTCAGTGTACGCCTCCTCATCACAACTTCCTCTCTTCTGCACTTCCTCTCCTTCCTTTACCTTCATTTTTTGCACTGTGCCCCTGTTTTCCCTTCTTGTGCCTACGCTTCTATTTCTTCCTTGTGCTCTTTCCTAGCCCAACAAGCCCCCAACACTCACATGTGGCTCATCCTGAGACACTAAGCAAATCTATTATTCTAGCGCTTGTTGTGCCACGGGACTGACCTTGTCCTAAAATTCTTTGAGAATTCCTTGTACCTGGACAACCTCTTCTCGTACCTCCTCTGCTTGCTTCTCCAATTGCTCAGCACGGTCGAAACTCATATGTCTTGATGGTACATCTTCCAGCGACTAATTTATATGCTGGAGCTTCTATTGTACAGGCTGAAGGATCCCTGTAACTTGTTCTGCCTCTGTTTGCTATGTTGCAACTTCTTCATTTCTGCTCTGCTCCTTGTCGCGTAGAGTTTTTGCTTCCTGTTGCAGTTGTTTCAGCTTGACTACCTTAGTGAAATTTTATTTGATGGACAACTTCTTCATGTCTGCCTTAAATGCTGTGGTTTTTAGCTCAATTTGGTGCATGCTCTCTGTCACTTTCATCGGTGTTTCATCTTCTGGGAGTAATTCCCACATCACAGATACGACGTTGACTGCTTAATTACAAAGCTTCTCTCTTTTCTTAATTCGATCAACAACATCAGATGTTGTTTTCCTACGCTCTTCTACGACCTCAGGGGGTGTTATTGGTCTTTGTTGCGCTTTAAGCAATTCCACCTGTTTCTTTAGGTTCACGGCAATCCTGGATAACCAGGCTACCTTTGCGACTACATCTATTTCTTGTTGGTCTTCTTCCATCGAAAGTTCTGCTACTGCGTTATTAATGGCTTCATCTAGGGCAAGCCTGCTTTTTTCTTGTGCTTGAATCTCTTTCACCTTCCTTGTTTCCTTTGTGACTAATATGCAAGAGCATTTTCTCGGATTCTAATTTATGTTGCAACCGCATGCTGAACAACATATACTTTGGCCAATGCTAGTTTGGAAAAATCTATAGATAGTTTCCCCAACTCATGGGAAACATCATCAAACTCTTGCGTCCTTGTTTTCAATGATTGCGCTTTGATCCCTATCTTAAGCGACGACAACAACAGTGGTGTTTGTAATGTATCACAAGGATCAACGTCATATATCTCGACTTCGACTGTGCTCCGTACCTCATTAATAGCCTCCGTGAACTTATTGACATGTTATGTGAGTTTGTTGGTGAATCACATATGTTGTTTACTTATACCATTAAAGTTGGTATGCGCTACTTCTGCGACTGCGCCTGCAATCAGGCCAATGTCTTCCTCAGCCATTAGAGGAAATTTCAACTAAAAATGGGCCTTTTAACACTAATTCAAATTCCATATCATCATGTGCTAGAGAATGAAATTGCTTTAAATTTGAAATACCGTATAGGTCTTAAACAATTTTTTAATATAAATTTGGGAATAGGTATCATAAAAAAACTATTTTTTTTGTTCGTATTTTTGACATATCTCCCTATGTTTTTACTCAAATTTCGATCGGGAGAGCTCGTTTGGATGCGAAATTAAATTCCGCATCCAACGAGTACCCACTCGGCATACTTTTGACGGACCCCTCTACCCCAAAAACAAAAAATACCCCTCGAAATCATCACATTTTTTGAGGTATTTCTTGTTTTTCGGGTAGCGGGGTTCATCAAAAGTAAGACGAGTAGGTATTCGTTGGATGCGGAATTTAATTTTGCATCCAACAAGCTCTCCCGATCGAAATTTGAGTAAAATCACAGAGAGATATGTCGAAAATACGAACAAAAAAGTAGTTGAATGAAGAGGAGCTAGGTTCGAAAGATTAGAGATCTCGACGTTTCGACCCCTACTCTGGGATCATCATCAGGAAACAATTTCATGCTTCAAATTGTCTCCTGATGATGATCCCAGAGTAGGGGTCGAAACGTCGAGATCTCCAATCTTTTGAACGCAGCTCCTCTTCATTCATTTGCTACTGCGTAGATGACTGTCTTCAAAAAAGTAGTTTTTTTCTTTTCTTCCTCCAAAATTAATAAATATTATTTTATTATTTTAACTATTATTTTATTATTTTTCTTCTGAGGTCCATTTTGAGTTAAAATTTCATCTAATGTAGGTTAATTGTATTAGTCATTTGATCAGCTTTGCGCTTCTTGTGCCGTGTTTTCTGCTCCTTTTCTTGTTCTGTCTTTTGGGTCTGCATATCCTCATTAGTCAGCATGTCCTCTGAATCATTTTTATCAGAGTCCTCATCATTGTCTTCGTCTTCGTCTTCTTCGTCTGACTCATTTGACTGGTTGTCTTACGCATCGCCCCCACCATTACCTTGGCCATTACTTTGGTCCATCCCCTCGTCGACTAGAACACGCCATTGTTTAGGCCGTTCCTGGATGGCTGCTTCCACATCCTGGTCGGTAATCATGAAATGCGTTGGTTGCGCTTGTTTCGTCGGATCCTGTCATGGCTACGGGACGATATTGTGGACACCATCCTGGAAGTTTATGAAAGGTGCATACCTTTGGACTGTTGCAACGAGCAGTCTATGTTGGTTTCGCGTTACTTCTATCGGTGCTTCTACACACAAAAATAACTCTATGTTGTTATCTTTATGACACATCTTGTCTTCCTTGTCTTCACATAGGTTCTGACACTTCACACCTTGGCAAAGCACTAGGACATCTAGTGGTTGGTAGTCTGGTGGGTCAGACCATACTACAAAAGAAATCAAAATCAGCAACCAAGAGTAGTGGAATTTTGTGTTACTTTCTTCCTGCGCTTGCGCTGCATCTTCTAGCAGCTCATTCAGTAGAAACTGGAACCAATTGATCGCCACACCTTCAACGCAGAGTTTCACTAGTTCCATTGTCCCTATAGTGCACTCAGTAAGTCGCATCTTGCGCAACATCTTACAAGATAATATTTTCGCGGCGAACCTCACTGTGTTGTCGATTATGGAGGAAATCATGAATCCTCTATTCGCACGCACGAGGTCATACTTTTCCCTCATCTTTGTTATAGAGTCTATCCTTGCGCATATATGTTGTAGGGTCGAGTCTTACACGTGGGAGACCCGTGATCAACGCAATCAGCTCGACATCAACAGGGTATGACCGGTCAAGCCACAAAAATCCACCGTGGAAGCAACCCAGGAGTTGTCACACTTATGTGCTTACTTCTTTACTTTGACCAAAGTGCGGCATAAGTAGCAAATTAACTAGACCCACACGTCCTACACCTCGAGCCCACTCCATTGGCACTACAAGTTGTGGCGTAGGTGGTACGACCGGAAGAGTGACCATGTACTTGCTTCTTTTTAGATCCACCTATTTGCGGGTATCGTTATCTTCAAATTTGAGTCCCAGCAGCTTCGCAATGATGTTCATTAACAGCGACACGCCAACAAAGATCTAGGGTGCAACCAAGGAGAAGCTCGCTTGAAAGTCCCATTGGAACATACTGTTGTGTCTCTGAAGCTGGTGGATTAGCGGGTGGATTCCAATATGGGGACGAAGCAGCAGCAGGAACAACCTATGGATTCGACTGCACCATTGTTTCGAGTTCTTTCTGCGCGTGTTGTGCTTCCGGTGAGGTAACCTCCTCGTGCTTTCGGTGAGGTAACCTCCTCCAATATCGGGCAGGGTGATGCTCTCGTAACGTCGGATTGTTCGTTAGTGCTGGAAATCGAAATTACCATTTGCTTCGGCTCTCACAGTTATAGAATCTGGTTCGCTCTTCTTCTCTCTCGCAAGTAAAGTGATTCCCGGCGACGAAGGATCATATTTATAAGCAACACTCATCCTGCATGCAATCATTCGATGTTAGATATGCGTCTTGTCGATCACATTGGCTTGTCATTTGGCGCATTCCAAAGTTTACTTCGCGGGCTTGAACTCTAACCTGTACCTTTCAAGACAGTTATGGTGAGGACAACAGATGGGACCAAAAAGCATGCTGCCATTTTCCTTGGACTTGTCGAATTAATGACGCTTCGTTGTCATAACCGCCTAAATCGTTTTGGGTATCTGCGATTTAATGGCGTCCAACTGTCATTCCCACTCTTACTATGATTTGCATGCTCATGTCGCAGACGTGCGGCATAACAGTTTCATTTTCTCTTTTTCTTTTCTCTCTTTTTATTTTTTACTTTCTCTCTTACCCAACTGTGTCGCAGCCATCATTGTAAGGTTTCAGGTGACTTCCATTTATCATTCCTACGACCGGTGTTCCATCCAACTTATGTAACTTTACTGTGCATGTCTCAGTGATGTGCACGATCACATATTTCCCTAGCCAATGCATCTTCAATTTACCTAGATGCTTCAAAAATTTGTTCTCGTACAGCAAAACAAGTCCTCTGAATTTGAATTGCTTAGTCCTGATATGGCGATCATGCCATGCTTTATGCCTTTGCTATTCTATGTTTTGATGAAATCCTGCGATGAAGTGTTATTCCTCCATTTGAATGAGCTGCGACGGTCTCTGCTCGACAACATCTACGTTGGTTATTTCAGTTAATGCAGCAATTGTTAAGCTCAGAACAATATATTCCATCGCCACAACAACTTCTTATCCATACACCAGTCTAAATGGAGTGTGTCCTGTTAATCTCTTGCAAGTTGTGCGGTATTCCCATAGCACAACTGAAACTTTCTGGTCCCAATCATCTCTGCGTGCATTGCATACTTTGGTTAATGCATTTTCTAGAATCTTGTTTAATGCTTCAACCATTCCATTCGTCTAAGTATGATAGGGTGTTGTTTTCGTTGCGTCTCGAGGGTTTTCTTGTTCTCTGAAAAACATCGTAGCTTCAACAAAAGCTCTTAGTATCCATATATATGGTTGGCCACCATAATCCAGCTTGCAATATCTTGCGCACTATTGCATTTCCAGCGTAGTGTTCTCTTGCGACACCAGCATGTGCTTCACTCATTATCCAATGTCGCTCGTCTTTGAAAACACACCAACACAATATTTCATCAAGGCCCATCTTGTATAGTTTTCCAGCAATCAACGTAAAATCAGTGGCTTTGACAACTAACTATTTATTCTGCGCAGTGGTGAACCCTTCAGGCGCATAACCTATAATCAAGAGGTGAATGACAGCCTTAAACTTTTTATCAACCACGGTGACTGCAAATAGTTGCGCATCGGGCAAGTTATCCTCTAAGTTGGTTGGTTCTTCACCACTTTCTTCCTTAATAAGTGATCAGGCCCCACATTTAGTCAACCAGGTTTAACAATGACTTTAAAATCACGTTCTTGAAACAACAGGAGCCATCAACAGATCTTCCCCCCCAACACTGGCTTGTTGACTAGGTATTTTAATGCCGAATGATCAATGTACATTTTAAAATGTCCACCCAACAAATAGTGTCAAAACTTCTGCAGCGCATATATCATAGTGAGTCCTTCCCTTTTTGTTGTGGTGTAGTTTTTATCTGTCGTCGACAGTTTTCTGGTGGCAAAAGCAATAGGGTGATCAATCACGCCCTCACCTCACTGCGTCGGGACTATGCCGAGCGCGAGAGATGATGCGTCGACATGAACAACTACTTCTTCCAGTCTGAAAATACCAATATTGGCGCGGTGGCCATATTTCTCTTTAACTTGTCTAAACTTTCCTGACAAGCTTCTGCCCACTGGAAATTTACATCTTCTTCAATAGCTTCTCTATTGGAGCGGTTATCTCTGCATATCCTATGAAATTTTCTATAATAGCATGTGTCCTAACATTGATATGAGTTGTGTGACTGATGTAGGTGGTGGTAAGTCAAGGATAATCGCAACATTCATTGGGTCAACCAAAATTCCATCGCGACACTCAACATGTCTTAACAATACACCAAATGGTGCACAAAAAATACATTTCTTTGAATTTAATGTGATATGATACTAGCAACAACGCTCCAGCATCATGTGCAGACTCTCAATATTGTCTCTTACTAGACCAAACACAGTCCAATCATCAAAGTAGACTTCAAGAAATTTATGTATGAAATCTTTAAAAATAGAAACTACTATTCTATCAAAAATAGTAGGAGCATTCTTGAATCCAAAGGGCATTACCGTATACTAATAGTGGCCCCATTCTATGACGAAGGTCGTTTTGGGTCGATCCTCCTTCGCTATTCTGACTTAGTGATAACCAGAAAACACATCGGTAAGTGAATACATCTCCTACCCTCCGATGCTTTCAAGTACTTCATTTTTGAATGATGTTGGGCATGGATCGTGCAGGCATGCATCGTTCAGCTTCCTCAGGTCGATACAGATCCTGAATTCCCCTGTTGTCTTCTTATCATGAATCACTATAGGACTGATCCATTCTGATTATTCGACAGGTTCAATTATTCATGCGTCCAACATTCCATCTAACTCAGCTTTCACATTTTCTTTATACCTTGGATTCAACCTATAAGGTCATTGTTTAACTGGTTTTGCATCTGGTTTCAGTGGTACTTTCATTTCCCCCACATCTCCTATTGTTCTCTTCATCTCCGAGATGTTGGTAGGGAACAAATCCTGAAATTCATGCAACAAGTCTATGATATTTGCTATTGTTTCATCATCCCAATAATATCCTATATTGGCGAACTTTGAATTTTCCGGCAAACCAATGTTAACTTTCTTAATTTTTAGCGGCTTGAGGAACTATTTGCTTGAAATACCACTTCCTTCCACCTCGCGGATACCCTTCGATTCTGGTATGTTAAGGTTGGTAGGATCCTCATCTGGTTCTCCAACCAGATTGTAACAAGCCATCCATTGCTGAATGGTCGCACTGCAATGGTGGGAATTCGCCACTTCAACAGAGATTTTAACAAATATTTTCTCCTTGATCGTTTAAAGTGCAACATCGATTGTCGGTTGCTCATCACCAAATGCAAAGGTGTCGTGAATTCTTTAACCACCTCGTCCCAATCCTGAGTTCCTTGTCGCAACTCCATGGATGTGTACCAGCTCCTAGGTGTCATTTCCAATGTGTGTATGAAATGATGGACCCATTCCTGTCGTGGGTATTCTGTAAATGTCGTGCGACACTGATTGAGGTGTTCAACGGGGTTTGATAACCATGTGTACTTCTGACTCAAAACTGTGCATTAGAAAGAATTTGAGGTCAAAAATGGGCCTCCTAAGAGATGTACTACTAAAATATAAGATATATTAAAATATTATGAGTTAGGGGTTTTATGGGGTAGGTATATATGACAACTCACCTCCTACACTACTTTTTATGCACAATATAAATAACCATAGTTGAGTTACTTTTCTAAATTGACTATAAATAAAATTAATAAAATAACTCTACAATCATGTGACTAAGATTCATTCTAAATTCCCAAAAATTTATTTTCCTTTAGCATTTATTTGTCTTGAACTTGTAAATAAAATTAAACAAAAATGAATTTAATTTATATGCATAACTAACATATTTTTTTCATATAAATATCATTCATGATTTTAATTTATTTTAAAAGTACAAAATTATATATATATATATATATTAGTTTGACATTATGATATTAAATACAATTGAGTGAATATATAATTTAAAATTAAAAAACATGAAAATGACAATATATTATTTTATAAAAAAATGTGAAAAGACATTTTTATGAATTATGAGTACTTTACTTGAAAATGACAATAATATTATTTTATGAGAAAGTGAATTGTGAATACTTTACTTGAAAATAACAATAATATTATTTTATGAGAAAGTGTGAAATGACTTTTATTATGAGTACTTCACTTTATGACTTAAAAATACTTGTACCACTACCTTGGTTAACTATGGGTTTTCATCCACCATAGAAAAATGTGACAAATAAGCATCATTAACTCATGCAATGCCACCTCAACCATGGGGGATGATGTCATCTAGTAGAATGTAATTGGTTGATATTTATAATACATTTTGGTCCTTTTGAGGCCCATTTTTGACCTCAAATTCTCTCTAATGACTTCTTCGCCAAAACTTACTTCCAACAATCTTTTGCATTGCGGCCATTCGGATATGGATTGTTTATGCGTACCCCGATATCTAGTGGGTGTATCTTTCAGCACATAGTCTAACGTGGACAACCGCTGCGATTTTGTTACCAGTCCTTCAAACTCGCTTAGGAAGGTCACAAGATTAGGTAAACCCTCATATGTTGGTAACTCCCTCGAATGATTTTCCACCCATCGCACAAACTGGGGTAATCCTCGCGCATCTCCTCATAGATACTTCATGCAATCTATTTTGCCAATTCTCCAATGCCTCCCCTGAATCTGATGTACATGATCTAGTACTCCGCTAGCTCAGGTTCCCATCCGTTGTAGGATTGATGTAATCCTCTTTTAAGGCAGTGACATTATAGATCTGGTCTAAATAGTCACCATGTCCTTCACTGTAGACTGGTTCGACATATCTTTGTCCCTCTAGTGGATCAATGGGCGACACTACCCTCATCTCGTCATCCTCAAATGAGAAGATTCTTTTCTTAAATTTTATGATGGTATAATTGTTTATTGCCCAATCTATCACCGGAAAGCGCGGGATATGGGTTCGTGTAGTCGACAATGTAGATAAATTCAAAATCTGCAAATGTGTGCAGCCCCTCAATGTCGATAGGAACTTGAATTAACCTACCAATTGATAGGAACTTCGGCTGATTCGCAAGCCTCAACTGGATAGGGGACCAGTCCAAGCGAGGCTTGCCCATGCTTTCCCAAGTTTGTCGCATCAAAATATTGACGTCCATCCCCCGATCTAGGATAATGTAATCCATGTCGTAGTCTCCTAACCATGCAGTGATTCTTAACTCACGCCCAATTTTGAATTTCTTTTTGACATGGTTAACTTTTCTCTCAGGTTGCAACTAGGTTTCTTCTATAAGCGCTTGTAATTCTGCGACAGCATCTTTATCATGGATTAGTGCTAAACAACTTGACAGAAACAATTTGAGCTTACTAACATTTTTTGGAATATTCTTTTGGAATAGCTGTTGAAATTGTTTAGGTATCTCCCTGACTTCAGCTGAGGTCGACAGTTGTTCTGGATCTACAAACTCCAGTCGCACGTCCAAAACTACTTGCTTTTTCTTTTGAACATTGAATGGTACTTTCTTTTGCACTGCGGATCGCACCTGCGGCTGTCCTTGTGGTATATTCTGATTGAATACAGTCGTAGCACCTCCTTGTGTTATGACAACAACACTTGGTTCTCTCGGCTTAGCAGTAAGCATTTGAATATTCAAGTTAGGATTTGGATTGAATTTCTACGCGGGGTTAGGACCTCCAACGGTCTGAACTTGCCACTTTGCAATCAACAAGGGACATTATTCCGCATTATGGTCCTGCGCTTTGCAATATGAACATGTCTTTGCAGGTTCATGGCAATCTCTAGCACAATGGCTCAGCTGTCCACAGTTATAGCATACAATTTTACCTCTTCTTTTGCCAAATCCTCCTCCTCTACCTCTGAAATTTCCACCCCCTACCCTGAGGGTGTGATTGCTACAGTGGATACAGATTCTGCAGGTATTGATGCTGATATTGTGGATAATGCTCAGGCGGGTAGTGCGCTTGTGCCTGTTCAACCTGAATCTGCTCGTCATTCTTCATTAAGTAGGTGTCGATTGTCTTCTACTTCAAGAGATGATATGCTCTGCAATTTTTCTCATCGTGTCCTACTGACTTACAAAATTTACAGAAAAGGTCGGCTGGGGTACTGTTGGCCCGATTTTCTGAATCCATGCCAATAAGGAGGTTTTGTCCACACAATCAGCTTAAAGCAGCGTCCGGTATGTTTGGTTTAACAAAACCTCGCAGGTTGTGGTCCTGCTACCAGCTAGTTTGTCTCTTAAGGAGAACTTAAAACCAGCAAAATCTAACCTACTCTAATGTTTATTTTACTTAAATATCTAAAATATCCTAAGGTTGCTTTCTTAAGGAAAGACTTCAATTTTTGGGAAGTTTTCTAAATATGAAAACTTAAGTAAAATATATAAAAAGATTTAACAATTACTAATTAAACTTGAAAATAAAATTAAAACTAAATTATTCTACCTATCCTATTAAACCCTATCTCGGCTGAGAGCAAATTGAAGATTATATTAATTATTAATCAATAATGATGAACAGATTGACTGAAATATAATCTAAACAAACCATTCAAATTATAACTAAAAGTAAAACTGCTAAATGATAACAGAATTGAAATTTAACCTGTAAACAAACTATCAATTTCAACTATCTAAAATTAATTAATAATTAATTTTCAAGATAGTTATTTGAATTTTAAGATGATGTGTATTTAAAAGTCATCGTCAACATACGAATGAGATTTTAAATAAACAGAAAAGGATATCATTAAAACTTATGTTTATAGTAAACATACTAATAAACAACATCATAATGAAATATTTACTCAAAATACTAGCTTGAGCTGATGAAGCGAAAAGAAATAATTAAACATCAGTGTGTCACAGCACACAGGATTAATATATAAACAGAAGTTAACAAGTTGAAATATATATATATATATATGATCCAAAACAAAACAAAATACCAGTCACAGTATCTGTTTGCAGACGTCCAGTAAGATCCACATCAAAGCTTCAACTTTAAATATGATATAGTACCAGTCATAAAATATATTCCAAAAGAGTTTTCTTCACACACTTCACCCTCTCGAGTTCATAAAGACTCCTCCCTTGTATACTATTAAGATTTAGTTTTCCTCTATAAATGTTGCATGCAACATTATAGGGATTATTTAACCAAAAAGGCATCTAATTACACCTACTACTATAAACAGAAATAAACTGGCCTGAGTCGAGGCATCTTAGAAAGTTTCTGACCATTGATAAAACTCCAGCTCGCAATCAAACAGCCACATCTCCATGTCAGCGTATAACCATGTCCTGAATTTCTGGAAAAAGGTGATGATAAATCCTCCTGTATTGAATTCAAACGCAACATATTATTAAAATCAATTTAATACACAGATAACAGAAATAATCTAAAATTTTAAATGCATGCCTGTTAAATCTCCGATTTTACAGGCATGCGAAATTAGAACGATCATTACCTGTTTTGGCAGCGACATAGGAAATGAAGAAAACATTAAATTCTATTATGAAGAGACACTACTCTTCGAGCTTCTGCAAGCTTGG